>JAQIYA010000430.1:0-20701 GCA_034699355.1 Microtritia minima
AAATTCGGATGTCTTACTCTTGACATCACTTTCAGCTCTCGCGGCAAAAACTTGAGCCGATAATTATCGGACGCTTTTAACAAATTAACCACTTTTAATGCTATCGTTTTGTTTTTGTTGTCCACAATTGAGTACACTTTCGAGTAATTACCTCTTCCTATTTCGTCTACTAAACTGTATCCCATTTTCTCGATCACAGGTAACATCTTTTGTATTTCTGGTGTTTTCGGTCCCTTATAGAACGAGACCGGTCTCGGGTTGACCGCAGTGGCCGTGTTGTAAGAACTGCCTCCCGCGGCCACCGGAAACACATTACCGTAAGCGCTATTCCCAGCCTCTATGAATTTCTGTTCAATTATGATCTTATCGGTCCTAACATTGCGAGATCTCTTCGCGTTAGTCTTCAGAGCTTTATGTTTATTTGCATTTTCTCTCTTCATGTTTAAAATATTAAATTTAAAATTCTTTATTGCTGTCATTTAAAGAAAGATAAAACAGTTAACATTTTCATTGCAGTCAAAGTTACAATATTTAATAAACTGTTAAACAATTAATTATGGTATTGAGTGGCGAGCAATAGTGACGAGCATTACTCAAATGTGTTTTGCGTGCTATCATTTTATTTTAATTGTTGCTTTTTGAAGAACGATTGGTTCACATTATGCGGGTTAGACTGTATTAAATGTAAAACTCGGCAACAAAGTGTGCGCTCACTGTAAGCGGCTTTCATTACATGAATATTCAAAATAAAGTTAATGCATGTTTAAAATTATAAAATTAATGTCGCAATAATCTCAAATGTTTTCTTACTTAATTGAATTGTAATGATTTAATAAATAGTGATATTATTAAGTAATATAATATAATTATACCATAGAATTAAACAATTATTAGCGCAATAAAACTAAATATTTGATGCGTTTTCCTATTGGATAATAATTGTGACGCACTTTTCAATTGATAGTCATGTAAACGTATCGCTGTGTGTGTCTCTGCATATGTTTCATATGTGTTCATATGTCGTACATGTCGTACAAATGGCTGCAATCAAAACGCCAACCAATTAGCAAAGATTGATACGATTGGCAAACGTGCTGATTGTTGCGGTCGTTGTGGCCATTGTTGTGGCCATTGTGTGACAAATGCGGACAACGTTTGAATAGCGACCCCATCTTAACGCCTGTTTTGAGGTTGTTTTCTACTTTATTGCACTCTATATATATTTTTTATACGTTTGCAAATATGAAAATATGGTCACATTTGACAAATTATTTTTTTGAAGTTTGATTCATGAAGAATGAAAATATGATGAAAATGTTGAATTTAGTAAATGTTAAGCGCATAATTGTTTAATGTTTAGATCGTCGACAAGAGTGAGCTCATAAGCGAAACGACGCCACCATTGAGTGAGACATCGCTGCCATAATCGGCGACGAATGCGTTAATCGCGAAACGAGCCAATGCTGTGATTATGGCTGCGAAGTGCACTTCGACTCGCTCTTTAGTGAATCGCAATCGAAATTTGAAGCAAAAGGCTGTTGAATTGATTCTGCAAATCAACACTTTTACAACCATAAGAAGAGCTCAAATGAAGTTAACTGTAATGACACACAAGAAAATTAAGCAAAAGCTCAAAGAATTGGTGGCGGAATTGAAAAGCGAAACAATTGTTGACGCTTTCAAACTATTAAAATATAGTTAAACTAATTTGAACCAAATGTTATTACTTGTATAGTTTTGAAAATGTTGCCATAAAATGGCTAATCTCTGGGTTCGGTTTTTGATAATAATTTAATGTAAAATTTTGTTAATATGATTTACTTTATAATTGCTTTATTTGTTACAATTAAGTTAATAAGTATTATAGATTAAAACTATAATACATTTATATTAATTTTTAAAGCAACAAAATCCAACGCGTCTTCCATTTGAGTTCGCTGTATATTTAGTTTTATGATTAACTGCTTGTTAAGCATTTATTATAATTTGATATATCCATAATTTAATCTTTCTTAATAATTTCATAATTTAATATTATATCCAAAGTATTTATTGATAAAATAAATGTTAACGAAACGTATGTTCGATTGGTTAACGAATAATAACCATATGTTTACGTTTAGCCAAATTTACTAATTAATAAATTCTTTAATTTTTAAGTCAAAAAATTAGAGAATATAATATATACGCTCATGTGTTTAACTTAGAATTGTATAACTTTATTGTATATTTTAATTCAATTATATTTTAATTTATTTCTTTTTCATTCATGTTATTAAATTTCTATAATTATAAAGAGGATATTAATAATTGGAGCTTATTATCATTATTATTATACATGTATATCTATTGTATTAATAAATAATATGTTTAATGAAATTAATGTTAAACATAAATATTTATTGCCGTTAAATTACGTAAGTTATATTTAGTGTTTATTTATATTCAATTAAGTGTGGGTTTTTGGTAGTGCGCACTTGTGAGTGTCGGCATCGCAAACGAGACCATCTCTGCATTTCGATGATTGCGGAACAGTCAGGTCATGAATTGCTACGCAACTTTCGTTTTCACCTAAATTTATTTATTTCGATATAATTAAATACATGATATGCATTGCAGTATATGATGAGATACCTAATAAGCGCACACACAAAGCACAACATCCACAAAATCCTCCTTTTGGTTCGTAAACACCATAATTATTAGATTCGCAAGACTCGCGAGAAACAGGCATGCAATCAAGCAATTGGCATGCATTTGGTGCGCAAACAATCGACACACTTGTGCCGAACAATGCCGACAAACATGTTAACAATACGATATATTTCAGAGACATTTTACTTATGACTAAAATTAAATACTATAATAGCAAATTATATAATAAAGTTAAATACAAATTGTTCGAGAATTTTGCAGCTGTTAAATATCAATCTAACAGTTTAGTTGTACAAACGAAAACATTATCTCAATCAACATTTTGTTTTTTAAAGTTGAATATTGAAATTTTCGTATTAAATTTATCTGATATCACATTAATATTTGCTTATTTGTGTATTACTACTGTAATACCTCTGTATTAGACATTAGGAAAACTTAAAGCAATTAATTCATTTTATCACTTAAACATATTTGTATAAAACTATAAAGAAAATAATAGTTGCTAATAAAATTTTGATTAAAATCAGATCTTGTTAGCGCTCTCGTGTTTCAATATTTAAAATTAGCACATTTAACAGTTACTTTACATTAATATTTGTTTAAAATAAAACATCACATATTTGTAAAAAGTTTACATCCTATTCGAAGTCATTGCTTATTTGCTCTAACTTTTTATCTCTTCAATTATGTAATTCTTAATTCCATTCCAATGCATTTCTTATCCGATTTTGCCAATTAATAATTGTAATTATTATAAATACTGCCTAATTATTAATTTTGATCAAAAAACTACTAATTTAATCAAATACTAAATTTAATCAAATCAAATATTGTAAGATTATATGATTTAATAAAATTTATCACTTAAATTAAATCAATAAAATTCATTTTATTTTTTGTTTATGACATTATTAGAATTATTAAAATTATTATTAATAATGATGTTAATTATGGTTGTACATCATTGTAAGAGCATTTATGAGTGTCGGCTCTGCACACAAGTCCATCCCTACACGCAACTGAAGCCGGAACTCCGCGTAACAAAAGCGAGAAACAGTCTGCGCCCTCATCTATAAAACACAATATTGTTTAGAAAGCAAGACAATAATTAATAAGAAAGAAAAACAAACAATAGAAACAATAACTTATTTAATAAAATATTTGTACCTAAAAGTTGAACGCATAGCGCACAACAGCCACACGTGCCTCCATTGGGCTCGTACTTGGCTTTATTGCCGGCTTCACACGCCTCGCGCGATACGGCCTCACATCTGACCGAATCGCAGAAATTGGGAGTACAGACCAATGCCTGACTAATGCCGATCACTGCGACTATTAATGCCATCCATAATAACAATTTGCCGTTCATTTTATAATTAACTGATTTATATTTACACTGTATTACTATATTTTGAAAGACTGAAAAAGTGACAGATTTTTAATTTGAAGTTTAATTCAGTATAAGCTTATATACAAAAAGTTAAGTGCAATTGAGTTTGAGGCGTCTAAAAGGGGTTTAATGGTTTGATGAGAGATATAAAGTGCGTAAAACTGGTTTATCATTTTAGATTGAAAGCATCAAAATTAGTAAAACTTTTATAGTAACGCTCTCTATTGAAATATTCGATAGACAACAGAAATAGTTTAATAATGATTTATTTGTTTGTTTCAATGATAAGTGTTAAATATTTGCCAAAATGTTTTGTTTATAATTTTCTAACTTATAAATACAACATTGAAAAATAATTTTTTCAATTTTATCAATAATTATTATCTATTATTATTATTATTGATATCTACGCACGTATGAACTAACGCTAAGTTATTGTATTCTCAAGTTTTCTGTTAGTTGTGGGCTCTTTAGGGAAAAAGATTAGAGGGGAAGTGAAGTACACCTGTGTTAGCGATACAGTACTTGTATGCACAATAAATGAGAGAAATTAAAGATTTCTAATAGTTTGCTTTACTGTACTTCGCTTCCCCTCTAATCTCTTTCCCTAAAGAGCCCACAACTAACAGAAAACTTGAGTATTTCTCAAATATAAATTCTTAATAATTAAAGTAAATAAATTATTAAAACTGACCAAAAGTTGAGTACAAATGATTATTGTAAGGTAAAGTTGCTGTTAAGTGTGAAACTAAACTAGTTTTGATGAATGTAATTACTACTTCTTACTTTTTATTATTTACCATTTTTATCAAATACCTATAGAAGTAATAAAGTGAATTAGAATTACTTTAAATGATATGCATTATGCGTTTACACTGATTGGAAGTTGGCTTCCATTAATAATTCTAAATTCTTGCCACCTTTCATGTCATTGGAGTTTAAAAGGGTTTCAAGTGAAAGGTTAATTAAAGTTCATTATAATATAATGTTTGCATAGAGTATTAAATTAAAAGGATTAAAACATTTCAAGTTTTCTTATCACTATGTGTCTCATTGTAGTTTGAAATAGAGTTTCATTAAAACTCTATAAAACTTTACAAGTCAACCAATTTTGTTTAAAGTCATTTCTTTCACCCCCTTTTGGGCGCTCAAAATTAATTCTAAAAAATAATTTCTTTTTCCAAAATATACGTGAGAACTAAAGCACAAGTTATGTCAAGCACATGAAAGATTCTATATTCGATTCATTACTCTGAAGTACATGTATATATCAAATGAATTTCACGAAAATAACTCAAATTAAATCATTTTATTCTACAAAATACGAATGATTAAAGTGAATAATGATAAATCCACGGGAGATTTAGTCTGAATTTTTCTAATTTAATGCTGTAAATATATTTTCGTATTTGTTTTTTTTACTATAAATGAAAATATATTACTGACTTTATTTGTAAACACAAACTAATATAAAATATTAGGTCGGAGGGAATGTAAACGAAATAATTAAAATTTTTAAAATATTCTTACATTTGATAGTTATAATTTTTTGATTAAAACAAGTGTGCATTAAAAGCTTTAGATAACATGCAATTCTAAATAGCTATATAAACATACTTAAAACTGCATGAGTTCAACACGTATCCAAATATGCCATTTAAAGCATTATTTTCAAGCACAAGCTTTCTAACATAACTATTAATCTATTAACTTATTGTTCATATAAATTTTTACATTTAGAGGAAAAAGGATGATGTATTCGCCAAACTATTTTATAACTATTCATCACTTCCGTTATTTCCGTACACAACTTTAAAAATATGTTACAATAATTTATTATAACTAAATTGACATCTAATAAGAATTCGAATTTTTTATAACAAATTTAATTATTAATAAAATCATGATTCAAAATAAAAAAATTAAGAATAGATATGTCACTTGTGTCACAATATGAGAATAATTATTAGTGTTGATATAAGTCAGAATTGTTTTCAAATTATGAAAGCTGTACTAAATGTTCAGACTTATGAGTAAAACATTCAAATTCATAATAATTCATAAATAAGGAAATAAATTTAGTGATGACGGACAAAAAATTTTCCACAAAAACTTCAGCAAATATTTATAAGACAACGTTAAGTGTGTTAAAACAAGTGGTAATACAGAACAAGTAGTTAATTCTATATCACTTAAAATATTTCAATTACACTCAATTCGTACAATAATTCTAAATCATATATTTATTTGCAATTATTTAATCATTACTCGATTATTTAAGAAATAAATGTATGAAAAAAGTATTTGAGTCTTGAGTCTCTGTAATATACCTCAGATGCGATCAAAATTATTACTTTAACTGTTGCTGTGATTTTAAATATTAAATTGAAAGATGAAATTCCTATTACTTAAAACAATTATCGTAAGTGTAATATTATTGCCCATAAAGGTGTGCTTATCGTGCAGTTGTCACTCGAACACAACGAATCCCATTTACCAATACTGTCACTCAGACTTCGCTGCTTTAGTCAAGTTTGATGGCCAACAACAGAACAACAATACCATCGATGATATTTCAGATGATATCACCTATAGGTTCACCACTTTAGTCATATACAGCAATACCAATCAAAACGGCTACAGAGCTCTGTCCACTCATCGCATTCACACCGCAGGCCTCTCATCGTTATGTGGTGTTGTGCTCAATGACAACGAAAATTATTTAATCGCAGCTAAAGTAACGTTATCTCCAAATTCTTTGCCAACAATTCGATTGGGTTTATGTAATTATGTTAAAAAGTGGAGAAATGTTGACCAAACCATTAAAAATGGTTTTGCCGGTCAATACGAGTTTATGTGCTAAATATTACTGATTAATAAACAATTTATATTTATCTAATTCTTATTTCTTTATTTCTTATAATATCGCATAACATATGTATGACTGTATTTGATTGTTCTAATTCTTAAGAATTGTTGCAATTTAAATGACATCCCAGTATTACAGCAACATTTAATTAAAACTTATGTTATTTATTCAAATTAGCTCATTGTAAATGTCAAACCAATGTTAAATGTTTTAAGTAATTAATGTTTAAATTTTTAAGTATTGCATATTCGGTATTTTCTATTTGTAATATATGTTTATTGTTAGTAAAATAAACATAAATTTAAAAATTTTTTAACAATTTCATTTTTAATCACAAAACCTCAAAATATGATTTCCCCCCAAAATCCTGGGTCGGCATTCCCATAGCCATACCCCTCGTGCTCAATAAAACAACGTACGAGCCCTATAAGACAATATGAGAAATTATCATTTATATTATAAAAACCCTAAAAATTTTAGTATTTAAAAACAACTTTAAATTTAATTTAAAAGTAAAGTTATTATTACAAGAATTGAAATGCGGTTGTCATCGAAAAATGGCAACTCTAGCATGCATTACGCAATGCATTCAATGCATGCGTTCAGCAAATTGTCAAACCGTTGTCTACTGTTTCATAATTATCGCAAAACAACTGCTCGTTTCGCCACAAACACATCGCACACATCGTCGCCGAAGTTATCGTTAGTCAGCGTTGAAGACAGAGATGGAGTGACTCTCATAGGCCTCAACAGACCCGAAACGCGAAATTGCGTTGACGTCGAAACGGCCGACCAATTGGTGGCAGCGCTGCAACGCTTTGACAGCAGTCAGTCCTCTGTCGCTGTTCTTCACGGAAATGGCGGCACGTTTTGCGCCGGTTTTGATTTACCACAGTTGTCACAGTTTTGCCACAACAGTGCGCTCTTCGGCGCAAACAATTTTATCGGACTTAAGGTTTGCCACTCACGCACGCAAATATCGATAAATGATTGAATAGTTGTTTACCAAAGAGTGCTACGAAGGCGTTGAGCGCCAAACCTATAATAGCGTCGATCGATGGCTACGCAGTGGACGGCGGTCTCGAGTTAGCGCTTCTCTGCGATCTGCGAGTTATGGAGGAAAATGCGGTTTTGGGTCTGTTTTGTGGCGAATATGGTGTGCCTGTCATTAATGGCGCGACCGTTCGCTTGACTAAAATGATTGGTTTGTCTCGAGCTTTGGATATGATATTAACGGGTCGACCAATTGGTGCAAAAGAGGCGCAACGGTTTGGTTTAGTTAATAGTGTTGTGGCGGTCGGCACTGCTTTGGGAATTGCCTTCAATTTAGCGCACTCTTTAATTAAGTTTCCCCAACAATGTGTTGAAGTGGACCGCAGATCAGTTGGTTATGCCTCATATGACGCCAAATCATTAGAAGATGCGCTCAAATTTGAATACGATAATGGAAGACCAGTCATCGATAAAGAATCGATTAAAGGTTTTATATTGATTTTATATTTAATAAATTATTTTGCGTTTAAATTATATCTAAATAATATATCTTAATCATAGGCGCGACAAGATTTATAAATGAAGGATTGGGACGACACGGAACTTTTGTTTTGGATAAGTTTGATAATAAAGTTGATGTTAGCGTCTGAATATTTATTCAATCATTTCAAATGTAATATTTTTAATATTAAAATATAGTAATGTTAAATATATTTTATTAGATTTATGTAAATGTCGTGAGGCGTCCTAAATCACTGCAGTACAATATTTACAAAATGCAAGTTCACAATAAAGTGATTTGGATTTTTTCTACATATATTAGTTGTATTAATTAAATATTAAAAGTTTTTTAAAAATTATATTAATTACAAATACTACATACTACTGTATTTTAACAATACTCAATATATATTGAGTATATATTGTACGCAACAATGAACTATAACAATACTAGTGCAGCGATTTAGGACGCCTTACAATATTTGCAAAAATTTGAGCAAAACGCGCTTATTTATAATGTTTGTTGAAATTAATGCGTTTCAACAATATGTAAACAGTATAACGCTTGTCTGCACAATGTTTATGATTTGAATTTTATTATTTAAAAGCAATTTAATTTTTATCTTATTATGAATTTATAAAAGTGAAGTTTTTATGGCAGATAATACTTTAAAGCGTGCGGAAGAAAGAACTAATTCATTATTAGTTGACGACACAAAATTGAGTAAAATAATGGAATTATTAGAGGGAGAGTTTTTGAAGGGTCTTAAAGACGAAGACAGTGCTGTCATCAAAATGTTGATCACTTATGTTCGAAATTTACCAAAAGGGGACGAAATCGGAAAATATTTAGCTCTTGATTTGGGCGGAACTAATTTTCGAGTATTAATGATTGATCTTAAGGGTAGAGAAAAACCGGACACAAAATCGAAAACATATGAAATACCAAAAGAGCTGATGGTTGGCGCGGGAGAAGTGCTTTTCGATCACATCGCCAAATGTTTGATTGATTTCGTGATCGAACAGCAGTTGCAAAATATTCGAATAGCACTGGGCTTTACGTTTAGCTTTCCCTGTCGTCAATTGGGGTTATCTCAAGCAAAGCTGGTTACATGGACTAAAGGCTTTAAATGTTCTCGTGTTGTCAATAGAGATATTGTCAAACTTCTTAAGGATGCGCTCAAACGAAACTCTCATAACGCAAACGCGTTCGTCGATATTGTGGCCGTTATTAATGACACGACCGGAACATTGATGTCTTGTGCGCACGAAGAACAGGATTGTCGAATCGGACTCATTGCGGGCACGGGTTGTAACGCCTGCTATATTGAAGAGTTGCTCAATATTGAAAAGTGGCCCTCAAATTACTCCGAACCCAAACAAGTTATTATTAACACAGAGTGGGGTGCCTTTGGAGACAATAGTGAACTCAATTTCGTCAAAACTGAATGGGACTGCAAATTAGATGCACAGTCTATTAATAGAGGTAAACAAACGTTTGAAAAGATGATATCTGGCATGTATTTGGGAGAACTTGTTCGCCTCGTATTACTCACTCTGATCGAAGAAAATCTTCTATTTGGTGGCATTATTCCTAACGAATTAAACAATCGAAACTCATTTTTAGCGAAATACGTCTCGAAAATTGATTCAGACAGCAGTAAAAGTGATTTTCCTTTGGTAAAAGACGTAATGAAAAAGCATTTCAATTTAACTAACTGTAGTGATACTGATTGCAAAATAATATATGTTGTTAACAATCGAGTTTCTAAAAGAGCTGCTCATTTAGTGTCAGCAGGTTGTGCTACACTATTGAATAGAATTGGTAAAAGTTATACAATTATCGGTTATGACGGATCATTACTTAGATTTCACCCCTTTTTTACTAATTGGATGCAACGGAAAATCACACAACTTGTTAAGTCTCAGTATAAATTTAAATTAATGTTGTCTAAAGACGGCAGTGGACGCGGCGCTGCTATTGTGGCCGCTGTTTCTTATAAGGAAAAAAGACCGAAAATTATTAAAAGAAATGGAAAGTTATATGAAATTATGACTTATCTTCATTAATGTTTAACTTCTCTATACTATTTATTAATTTTAAACTTTTATAGTGATCTGCATTTTTGTTCAATAATTCTAATTTTTATTTGTACTCAATAAATATTTTGCTGTTATTACGAAACAATTTGTAATTATACTTTTAAGTTTTTATTTTTATGATTATGAAATTATTTCAACAAAATATTTACACAATTCCAATGTTTTATAGCAGAAAAGAGCAGAATGTTTAACAAATACTGTTTTCACATCATAACGAGGCATGAATGATGTTAAACAGTGATTAATTTTGAGAAATATGTTTATCTCATCAGTGTATTAATACAAAGTGCGCAAATTTCTAATATTTATCAATTTAACATAAATTTATTTCAGACTTTGTAATTTATGATATATATTTTGTAAATTGAATTTTCGGAGTTAACTGTTAATCGAGATGAAGTCAAGTAAAGTTATAAAGTTATAGTTTATCATAAGTCTATTCACTATTTACGCATAGAGTTAAACTCGTTTTTGATGAAATTAAAGTTTGTATTATAAACTAGCTTTTGCTACCTCTGACCAGTTCCGTGTCTACAGCAGGACAGACCCACAAACTCATAGATATTATATTGATAGATAATGATGTTTAATAGTTAATGTAAAGAATTTTTTCAGATAATTTAGATTTGAATTCATTCAAATCCATTTTAAACACGTTTCAAGTGCTTCTGCATTCCTCATCTGTTTCAAAGTAACTGAGTTATCATGATTTGTACCACTATTTCTGTAAATTTTGTTAACAGCAAAAACTTAGCGAGTGGTCATTTGATACTAATGTCAGACAATAAATTTGCATTTAGTTTAAACATTTAAAACTTTTTATGTAATTGCTTGAAACTCCAAAAGTTTGATAATTTTTCAGATTAATTTAGATTTGAATGAATTCATTTATTAATATTATTATATTAATACAGATAACACTGTATTTACATGTAGTTATATGAACTTAAGATATTCAATAGGTTATTCTAATTATTTTTTCACACACTCAAAAATAGTTTTCTCTTTACAAATAGTCTAATTGTCTTATAATATAAAAATAGAGCAAACCAAATACAAATGGTTTCGCTTTTTATCTGAGGAATAATGTTCCTTAATTTTAAACAATAATTTTATTAAATTTTAATTTTCGTTTTAATTTCTAATTTGCTTTTATTCAAAACATTCATTACAAAATTACGAGACACTGTAACGAGTGATATATTGTATATTCGTTATATAATTTATGATTTAACAAAAATTCTGCTCATTAAAGAGTTTCTCACAAATTCAATGAGACTCATAGAAAATTTATCCTTGAATACGAGGACATTACGAGAAAAACCATAATAATAATAATGTTCTTTTTAAGTAACCAATGGTTATACTAAGTTAATAGTAATTTAATACATGTATAACTCTATACAGTCAATGTAATTATTAAAGAGCAGAAATTTCAGTTAAATAAACTGCTAAAATTCAGTTTTTATAGCAAAAATATGGTCAAAATTCGGTTATATAAAGACTGAAATTTCGGTCTTTTCAGTTAAATCGAAAATTTACTATTCACTATATATATAATTTAATAGCTCAGAGGATTTTAATATCGATACAAAAGTTTTAAAATCAGCTTATATTTAAGATTATATTTTTAAAAAATGACAGACTTAATTTTAAGCGATGGCTGCTATTAATAACCATACAGAGAAAATAATCATAATTGATATTCAATAGCACAGAGTATACCAAAAATAAAAATTTATAAAACAAGCAAAAATTAAATTAATATATCTTATTTTATCTGCTAGAAAATGATTTCGAAATTGTACAATATATGGGTTCTTTATGTTTATAAAGATATATTTTATCTATACTTGAATATACTTTTTAAAAGTTAAGAAATATATATATTGCAGACTTTACTCCCCGGTAGTGAATTAACTTATTTATTTGATCATTACAGTAAATTATCAATACAGTCCAAACTACTAAAGTTGTTTGACTTACAGTAAAATTAATCTTAATATAAATTTAACTTTAATTTATCTAAATTAAAATTATTTTTTTAAATTTTTTTTTTGCTATGATAACAGAACTTATTCTTATAAAATTAATGTAAATACAGAGTGAACAATCAGTTTGGCCAAACTTACAAAGAGTTTCACAAAAATTGATTATTTAAATGAAAATGTTAATACAGCTTTAGAGTTAAAATTAAATTAAATTAATTACAATAAATGTTGAAAATGTTGACCATAAATATTTATACAAAATCGCCCTTTTATTATAAGACACATTTATTAACATTTATTCGACACATTATTAGACTGTTTCAATCATGATTTATTTTATTAATTTCATTTTTATATTTAGTTTTAAATTTTTCAATAGTTTTAGGATTATTACAGTAAAGTTTTATTACACATAAATGCTTATAACTCATTTAATAAAAATTTTAAGTTTCACTTTATAAGAAATTTTCTAAGCTCCAACCAAACCAACTTTTCTGACTGCAGTATATTTACCAAATGCAAAAAGTTTTACAAACTCTACTTTACTTTATAATCAATAAAATTTTAATCATTTGTGCTATAGAAATATATTTGGTTCGAATATAAGGTTCAGTAAATTTCCTATAAAATCAAATTTAAATTTTTAAATAAATTATTATTAATTCTAAAAAAGTTAAACGTGTTTAAGTTTTCCATAGACAAGACTTTTAGATCACTCTAATAAAAATATATAACTAAAATTCCGCGGAAGGTTTAATGTTTTATGAAATAGAAACTACAAGGCATACGAAAATAAATGACACAGAATTTTGAAGTTTAAAAACTAATAATTATATTGACATAAAATTTTGTCCAATATCTGCTGATTTTTGAAGGTTTTGTATTGTCTTTAGCCATAGGTTCTTAATACTCTCTGGACAATTCTATTTAGATAATAAATAAAAGCACATTCGCGACATTTAAGTCCGTGACAGTCCAGACAGAGAAGTCCCGTAATGCCGGTGGGGTTCTCCTTAAGACCGCTAACCGGCAGACCGGCTTCGGACCGGCAGATAATACCCGTAAATACGAGCCTATGTGACTGTGGGGTATTGTTATTTAAATCCAATGTGTTCGACTAACATTAATTATGAACTTAATAATATAAGCCTTATCGGCATTATATTGAGTGCTCTCATTCATTCGTCTGTATCGTCAAAATGAGCACATCTGGTGAGACCATTGGTCTATTCATGGAAGGGCTACTCTCTCAGCTCTTATATTTTTACCATAATTATTATTAATTATTCTTCTTATCCACAATAACTTATGACATTACAATAATTAATTATCAATTATCATTTAGCATAACTTTTTTAGAACAAAAAATACTTCACTGAAGATGATAATTAATGATGTCAACAAGCATTAAATGCTGAGCTTGAGCTCAACAATTACAATTCGAGATTGAGCTTTAACTAAATTATTTAAAATGAGCTTAACATCAAACTCAGGCACTGAGATTGAGTACTAATTCTATTAATTAAAATTTTTTAAAATTAATACTATAAAGTATTAAACTATAGCTTCATTATAATTATCTAAAACTATTTTAAAGTGCTTCAAATATGTGAATATCTAATATTATGGAAGATTTTAATAAGAATTATTATTTCCATAAAAAAAAGTATTCCTAGCAATAGATCAATGATTAGCATCAAACATATTTTGTCTTAATTTTACATTAGCAATATTTTACAGTTAGCTCAGGCAAACTCAAGCTCGATCTCATGTTAAGTTTGTCCTCAATAACATTGTTTTTGAGGATAAAAGTTGTTTATCAAAAGATGTTCTGAAAAATAACATTTGTTATTATTTCAAAGTAATTCTTTTCAGACGTAAATATGCGAAGCTTGTGATATAATTTGTTTCAAATAACAAATACTGATAAAATACATTCTAGATTTGCTAATTAAATGTACTTAAATAAAAACATCACATTCTCATTAGTGCTTAAAATGTTATTCGTTAAATCAAATAATAACTATTTAACTTTAAAGTTAAAAGTAGTGATAAAGCGATATTAATCGATAGTTTCAACTTATTTCAAATTGCTGTAAATTATTTGATAACAATCTTTTATTAACAATTAAATTGTTAATCCAAATCAAGATAACATTTGTCAAAAAAGTGACATTCAATATGCAATTTGTAGTAAACAAATTTGTAAACAAGTTGTTGTCATAGACATGTTGATAAGTTTAAAATAATTATCTTTTATATAATATTTTACCAAATTAATACTTATTTAATAAGAATAAATTATCGAAGAAAAAAATAAATGTAATTTTTCAATAAATTTTTATATATTTAAAACAACTTAAATGAATAATAATCCAACTAATAATGTTATCGTAATTAATGTTTTGTATTTTATGTTAGAATAACATAGTTAACTGTTAGTATAAATGTTTTTGAGTATTATATACTATCAATAAAAAATATGAGAATTATGCAAACATTATTTACAACCTTATAGGCGATTATGTTGTATTATTATGATTATTTTAAATGTTGATCGTTAACAGTTAGTGCGTAGTTTTTAATGAAGAATCTAATAATTTATTCAATATATACTATAAATTAATTACATTTATAAATTACACGTATATTCTGTTTGAACATTAATACATGTTAATAATTTAATACTAATTTTATACGTAATTTTAGCAGAAAATCATTTTTAAAAATTGTTATTGTGAGCTGTTTTAACTACTAGTTAAAACCAGTATATTTCTAGTATATTTCTATTTTTTATAACAAACAAGAATTTTTGTATCTTTTGATTACAGTAACAAGAATTTATGTGTTATAACTTATAAGTGAATTTATTGAATATCACTAAATAAATCTCTTCATGATTTATTAAATTGTTACTGCTTTAATAACATTTTGTGGAATATTTTGAAATAATAAATAATTACATTTTAAAAGTTAAATAAAGTCATTAAAGCTTTAAAATTTATTATATTCGAATTAAATAATTATAAAGAAATTTCCATTTGATTGAAGACTTAATTTAATGATAAATGATTGCAAACTTGACGAACATGTTTCTCGATGGAAATAATTGTACTTCAATTATATACAGCTATACAGCAATGAATATTAGCGATGGAAGTGAAATAAAGACAAAAAATATAAAATAAACGTTTATCGCGTTTTGCACAATCATTAATATTTCACATGTAATATTGGCTGAAATGCATTAACTAAACACGTGAACAGTCAGCAAACAAGAACGTGCTCTCCTATTAAAGAATTTTTTTATCCAATTAACTGAGTAAACAAATTTGTGTGAAAAACAAAGTAGACTTTAAGACCTTTAGCAACAAAATACCGATTAAACCGAATGCGATATTCAATCGAAAAGTACTCAACTTTTTGTTTTAAGTAACCGACACTTCGGCGTCAAAACCCTTTTTCGATAATAATGCAAGAATCAGTTTTTTAATCTCTTATCGTTAAAAGATATTTGAAAAGTTGCAAACAAGAAAGACTAGTATTGGGGCACACATTTAATGCACTCATCGCTGACAAACACTCACTCAGATCTACCTCTCGTTATATACAAGTGAATCAAACTTTTTTTAAATGTTTATTAGTTCTCAATTTAGCATTAATAACATCTAAATTTAAAGCTATTGTTTGAAAGATAGAAATAATTGAATTGAGTTAACCATAGAAACTGTTATTTGTCGGACAAGAAGTGTTATCGTTATCGCAATGATTACGGTTAGCGAAAGGCCTTGAGTTTTGCGTAATAGTTTCGTATGGACTGATCGTTTCGTATCACTCAATAACATAATTGGGGAATCCGTTGTCGCACTCAAGGGAACACTTGACGATGTCGTGATAGCGGTGTAGATGTAAATAAAGATCAAATAGCTCTCTATCTGCACCTTTTGAACACCATATCAGATGTCCTTTACGTCATTTGCATGTGATTGTAAACATGTTTCGTTCGCCAACTCTTATAAAAGCCAAGTCGTCGTCGCTTTCGATCACAACTCGTTGACTATTGAACTCTTTCTGTTCACAACTAATCTTAAGTTTTATAAAGTTTATAACTTAGCAATTAATTTGTTAACTCTATTACTTCGACAATCAAATGGATTTGGTTCACGAAAATAGTATTTCCGCGATTTCTGTTCTTCAGAACAGGTAAATGATTACAACTTTGATATATTGCAAACTTTATAAGTTTTATAATTAATTTGTTTTGCTTCCAACAGTTTTCAGCAGCAAAAAAGTTTGATGTTTTTGTTGTCGAATCTGTTTGACCCGCGATACGCATTCCTATTCTACGCACCGCTGGTCTACTCGTTGGATCGCTATACGGGCCGAAAGCTGATGTGGGTTACGGTGATGGCCGAGTGGTCCAACCAAATCCTCAAATGGGTGATGCACGGCGAGCGGCCGTACTGGTGGATCCACGAGACCGACGTCTACAAGAGCGGCGAATCACGTCTGCCGCATATCCAGCAATACTTCATGACCTGCGAAACAGGTCCGGGCTCGCCGTCGGGCCACGCTATGGTGACCGCTGCCGTCTGGTATATCCTAATCGAGGCTCTTCTCCGTCAACGCGGAACTCTCACCAAACGCTCAATTCTGAATCGCATTTGTTGGTCGCTCTACACGATCGTGTTGTGTTTCGTGAGTCTCTCACGCGTATATCTGGCCGCACACTTTCCGCACCAATGCCTGCTCGGAATGGTTATCGGCGTTGCGGTGGCGATGCTAGTCAGCAATTTGGACACCGATAGTGCGAAGCAAAAGCACTTCTTGTGGGGAACGGTCGCACTAATACTGTCGGCTCTCACCACTTATGCCGTCCTCAAAGCGATGGGTTTCAACCCTCTGTGGTCAGTGGAGAGAGCGCTGAAGTGGTGCGCAAAGCGAGAACACGTGCATTTGGACACCACTCCCTTCTTCTCAATGATGCGTTACACCGGATTCTTCCTGGGAATGGGTCTCGGACTCCATTCGACGCTCGCAAAGATCGCGTCCAAACATCGCTTCACGACAACCATGAAAGTCACGTCAGCGCTGGTCTCAGTACTGGTCGCCAAATCAACGGAATTCATTTCGATGCCCAAATCTAACGTTTATCTTTGTTACGCAATGGTGTTCGTAATCAGCGCTTTATTGCCTTACATTTTCGTGGCTGTTGTGCCATATATTGTGTCGAGGCTTAGAAAAAGTGATCAAACAAAAGCAAATTATCATTTGTGAATGCAAAAGCAATTTAATCGTACTATATATATTTAACTTTATGTAAATATTATTTTGTGTAAATAAGTGTAAAGTTATCAAACATTTGTAAATATTCGTTTTAAATGCTAATAAATATACTTAGATATTAAAGACTCGAAAAATTATTTAACAAAATTATACTTTTAATATAAGTTCGATCTCTTTTTTTATATTAAAAATTCGCAATTATGCATGTAATTAAATCAATATATGAAATTCAATCACCACATTATAAATGTTTTGGATTGTGGCGAACGATTGTGATTTTGAGAATCTATCTGTTTTATATAAGTTATTTAGTTAAATATATTAAGTTGTTGGAGAAATTAATGTTTTAATAGGTTGTATTAATGGAGTCAATTGTCATTTAATTTGATGTGATATTTTATTAAAGCATATGTTCACCTAAATTTTGCTTATTATCAGTTATGAAAGTTTTGACCATTATGTATGGCGAAGTCTTCTTTGATGGCATTCACATTCGCTAAAAAATGTTATTCAAGTTTCGAAGTCATAAACTTTGGAGTCAAGAATTTGGGTTCCTTTGAATCGAGAAATTTCTGCAGAGAATTTGATGCATAATAATTTAAAATCACGTGTCAAATGTTTAGGATCGTGTGAAATTAATCACAATTTAAAATTAAATCTAATTGGTTTAATTATGTTATAAACTTTCATCAAGAAAACTTTACTTTCACACAAACTCAATATATTCCAAGTTATGTTTACACTTTATTATTTTATGTTCATATCAATAAATGAAATTCTGTTGTCATTCATGTAAGCGTCAAAATTTGTCCTTTTATTGTCAAATTCTGCAAAATTATTAATGCACACGTTTTTTGCAAATCATAAATAAAATATCATTCAAAATCTTATGCAATAACTTATATGCTGTATAGCATGCAATGAAAATGACATTTTTATTTAGCTTAAAATCAAGTCCAATATAATAGTTTCTTTTAGAATTGATTTCCCTGTTAAACCATTATGTTAGCATCAAATTTTAAACTTAGATTATTTTGATTGTGGAGAAATAAAAATTACATCGTAGAAAACAACAGCATTCATGTAAGTTGGTTTGCGAACACTTTATCTATTTATAAAATTATGAATAACTTTTATTAGTTGTCAAACAAGTATATTTTCATAATTTAAATATTTGCTTTAATTATTCAACATTATTACTTTTTTTATTTCAATTTTTAAATCAAAATTTTATAAAAAAACAAAAAGTGTTGTATAATCTATAATTTCATGTTAGGAAATAATGAAATTACTTGTTGTCGTGAAATATATTATGTAAAATATATTACTATTTTCAAAAAATTAAAAATATCGAACATAGTGTTGAGCAAACTCATACTCTGAAAACTTTTGAGTAAATATTGAATCTCTATAAAATCTTATTGTTTGAGTCTAAACAAACTGAGACAATAAAAGTTGAAATTGAAAAGTTTGAGTTCTTGTGTGACGATTGAAGACTCCGATTGTATTCTTATCTCAATTTAACATACTTTTGAGCTCAAGCTTAAAAATTAAATACATGTAATTAAACATATTTTTATTGAATAAATACTAGAAATTTCCATAGAATTTTATCATTTTAATATTTTTGCAATTTTATCACAATATTTATGCATTGGGTATTTTAATATATTGGGTTATTTGCATAATAGCAAGTTATTATTATTTTTAATTTATTTTGAAAAAGTATCATTATTAAGCAATTTATACTTAACAAGTGTACTAATATATGCCAATTTTATATGATTTAACCCTGAATAAGTGTTTACGTGTTTATGATACATCACAACATTTATTATTGAATATATAATTAATATTAACATTTTTTGACAAACTTTTTGAGAGCTTCAACCACCGCTCGTCATCAGTGTCTTATGGCATTTATTGTCAATTCCGTAACTGTTATCATACTTCTAAAAAATAATTTAGTATCAAATTTTGTCTGTTATTACGAACTTTGTTTATAATGGAAATTTTTGAAATGAAAAATAATATATAAAACAATATTAGTAATACATTGATGTGCAATTATGTATAATCAAAAGTTTGTAAAACTTCTCAATACAATATTATTGATATTTGAAATTATCAAACATACATTATTATTATTTTCATAAACTTTATTAATGTTTTTTCCAGATATATGTAGAATTTTAAAAATGATATAAATTTATTTTACTTTTTATAAAAATTAAATTAATGATCAAACATTTTAAATTAGAGAGTAATATCAAAGTAGCGCTACCTTGAGTTTGATTTTTAAAGCATCATCTTTACTTTAGATTTCAATAAGAAATTTTGGGAAATTTGTTTAATCAATAGAAGAGTCAAAGTTAATGATCATTAATTGGTCATCGATATTATATCATCATAGAACACAAATAACGGCATATAAATTTTGCAAAAAATTAATGGCACCATTTAAAAGTTTTGAAAGCGGTCTCAGAACAGGTGAGAGCGAGCGGGTTATGGAGGGGTTGGAGTAATTGAGAGGCGAAGACGATAACCTCATGGGTTAGATTAGGTGATACTTAATAATCAAAGTCGAACAGACATTAAAAGTTTTAGTTGGTCTGCTTTATAAAATTATTAATTTTATTAAAATTAGGCAATATTTATTAGTTTATTAATTGATAAAATAAATTTTATAAATTAATTTTTATTTTTTGGGCTTAAATTATAAAATATTTTTTAGTTTTAAAATTGAATAATCTTTTTAATACTACTTTGCTATGTTCTACTGTAAATATTTTTAAATTGTCAACATAAGCTATATAAATTTGGAAACTTATACTGTCTTAATGTCAAACTTAAAGTTCATCTTTGGCGTTGAAAAGGGCACCTCTCTCTCTCTCTCTCTCTCTCTCTCTC
>JAQIYA010000431.1:0-20668 GCA_034699355.1 Microtritia minima
TGTTATCAATTAATCAAAAATATATATTATTACACAAGTTATACCAATTGTTTTCAAAAATTACAAGCAAATAATGCAAATAATTCAATCATAACATGTCATAGAAGCTTAATTATGTTAAATTAAAATTTAAATTCTGATTTTGTCTAACATATGATTTTAATTCTGTCAAAAATTTATCATAATATTCATGACATCGATATCCAGGAAATTCTTTTTCCATTGTATTATCGGTGACATCGAATGACATATAAACATGTGAATGTTTATAACTGTAATTATACCATCTTTTATTGAACGAAGGATTTCTATTAAAACAATAAAATATTTTTCAAAATTGTTTAAATGATTGAACAAAATTATTATTTAAGAATTGAAGAATTGAAAAATAAATAAATGATTTGAAGGCACACAAACCCTGTTTTAGCAAACTGTGTCCACGCTTTCATCATAGACTTGCTTAACTCGATTTCCCTCAGAGTATAATATTTCTGAAGAAGTAATGGAATTCCGAATACAAAAAAAACGTCATCGCCATGTATGGCACCAGTTGTCCATTTTGGAGACCATGGACTATATGATGGCTTTGGTCTAAATTGATAGTAATATACGGTTTGATTGGCAGAGGAATACTCGTTAGCGAACAAATAATCAGGACAGACAAACACGATATCACCAACAAGTTTGACATATCTATTCCAGACTAGAGTGGAATTGTTTTCGTCTTCTATGCCATCGAAAGCCCACTCAGAAACTATATGTGCCGCCGAACCATATTCTTCTGGTAATTTTTCTTTTATAATCTTTACAATGTTTTCTACAGTAAAATTTTCTGCTATTTTATCGAATGACCAATATTTTTCTAGAGGTCCGTATTTAGCAAAATAGGCACCTATGGTTGATAAACAATTAATATATTATAATTAAATAAATATCGATCGATCTAACATTTTGTAAAATTTTAAAACAGGTTAATTTTTAAATATTAAAAAACAATAATAATAGAAATTTTAATGTTTTCAAGATATTTTATAGGTTAGTTGCATAAATCTTTACTTTATTATAATTTTATTAAATATATAATTTAAATAAAATTCATAATCAAAATAAATATATTGAATGCTCAGTAGTGAAAACTATTAAATTGTTTGTTTTGCATAAAAATACAGTACTTTCCTTCTAAAGCTGTTGATCCAATAATAATTTCTTTTGTGCCAAAAAATTTGTGATTTTTAATTAAATTATGCGGACAATCGCGAAATATCTCATTATCCTGAACCGGCAAAATGCTTCCCAATCTTTTGAGCGAAACATTTTCATATAATTCATATAAAATAGAAGCATTTATTTGCTGCAAACAAAATACACTCGAATCGACAATTTTTTGCGTTATATTATCATCAGAAGATAACGGACACGAAACTGCTTTAATGATATCGATTGCGGCCAATCGATGAGTATCGGGTGAGGCCAACATAATAGGTGTGAGAGCGTTACCACTTTGAAGAATAGCTCGCGAAAATAAATTTCTACTCAGTGGCGAAATAATATGATAGCCAATACTTATACCACCAGCGCTTTCTCCTGCAAGTATTTACAGCTCTGTATTAATATAAATAAATAATTATTTAGTAAAGTTTGTCATTTTAACCAACATCTGTGTTACAAAGATTTTGAATAACTGTTTAAATTAATAAAATTTAAATTCTTTCAGTCAGAAATGAGACTTTTTCAGACAGAAATTCGTTCATTAGTACCCAAATTTGTGATTAATATGTGCATTGATTTTAACTCAAAAGCTAAAGCTTCATCTCAAGCTTGTGTTTTAGTAGAACTGGTCTAAAATGATGAACTTGATCTTAAGCTCAAGTTTTAAGTTTTGAACTTTATATTTTAATTTGATTTTATGCCAAATGATTAAAATGCTAATAAAATTTGTACCAAATAATACAACATTATTAGGATCGCCACCAAACTCATTGATATTATCCTGAATCCACTGAAGTGCCATAATTTGGTCATGCAAGCCATAATTGCCGACCAGCTCTGGTTGGACTGAAGACAAGAATCCAAAAATTCCGAGACGATAGTTAATGGTGACCACAACCACATCAGCAAATGCAGCCAACATCGAGCCATCGTAAACACTCGCAGCTCCACTCTTAAAGCCTCCGCCATGAATCCATACCATTACAGTGCGATTGGAGTTTGAATCAAATTCAGATTCGGTATATATATTAAGATAAAGACAATCTTCACTTTGGCCAACATTTTGTAATGCCATCCAATCAGGAATAAGAATAGTATAATTTTTATCAATTGTGTTAATCCATTCTGGATTAGAATTTTGCCAACAGAAAGGAGGAGGTCTTTCGGCTTTCAAAACGCCTATCAGTACAATAGAAATCTAATTTAATTTGAAAATTTTTCAAATAAATCAAATGAACCTTTCCATGGCTTTTTCGGTCGTGGTTTTTTGAATCTGTAGTCTCCGATCGGCGGCTCAGCGAATGGCACGCCATAATAGCAGTGCACTTGCTTTTCCAAACGATTAACTATAGATCCTGTGATGGCACCCAATTTGGTTTCAATTAAAGTTGTTTTTTTATTTACGCAATAATAGATAATCCCTATTGGAATGAGTAAAACAACTATAATGAATAATAAGAGCACTAATTTGAAATGACTGTCGCCTTTATTTTGTGACTTATTCATTATACATAATAATTGCTTTCCAAAGCAAGAACTGGGAAAGGATTTATATCGTAATTAAATTCTAATGAGGAATACTTTTTTTATTGAGTTGATTGACGTAACGTTAGTTAAGTAAATATATCATCATTTTAAACTTCACTTAATTTCAGAGCAGTTTGCATGCAATTTACTAAAATATTATTTATTGTAGGGTTTGACTTAGTAATGCTGTTTTGTTATTAACAATGATTTTTTAATAGCACTTTTAACATTTGTTTGAACAAATGTTAGAATTACGTATTAGAAATTAATTAAGTACTGATTGATTTCATTGATATTTAGTTCAAAATAATACTATGAACTGATAGAAATACTAACGTAGAAAAATAATTTAATTTAAATTAATTTAAATTTATATTTTGCATATAATCTTTATAATAAATACTTAGAGTATCTATTTTAAGAAAGCTATATATCATATAATGATTACAGCATTATTTATTCAGATAATAAAACATCATATATTACAATATTATTAATAAAATAATAAAATCCTTACTAGAATTTTTAAAAACTGAATAAAGTAGGAAAATATTTATCTTCATTTTGAATTATTTTCCATAAAAAACAAAATAAAACAAAATCTTTACTAATCTGTAAAATATAACTATTTCCTCTTAATAAATGTTTATGATTTAAGACTGCTTTCCTAAAATCATTTGATTTCAGTGAAAGATTTTATAGCAGATAAATTAATAAACACGAAGATTTTTATGCTATTAAACATAAGTGTTTGATTACCTTAATAAATACAACATACTTGTATTTCAACAAACATGTTAAGCGAACACAATTTACGTAAAGGCGAAAGCGAATCGTGAATGAAGTAAAGGGTGACCAACGCTATTCATTTATTTAAAATATGCAGAGAAAATTTTCTTGAATAAAAATTGAATTCTTTCAAAAATTTAGCACATTGTTGTTCTTATTCACTCAAATTTGGACAATCCCTATCTTATATTTCAATTTTATGACCAGAATTTGTCCTTTCGTTGACCCGAATGATGACCCGAATTGCCCTTCTTATTGTCCCTAATTTGATATTTTTGACCCGATATTTCCGGTCTCTGGTCATTATTTTTTAATTTTAACGCATTATTTGACATTTGTTTTTTGTGACTTTTATAGTTGTTAAACATTTGTCTACAGTTTTATAGATTATTGTTATTTATAAAAGTTAACATATATTAAAATTAAAAATATATTAATCAGTTGCTCCTCATGTTCATCAAAATACGTTGAAAACAAATGATCATATTAATGATATTTTAAATTCTGAATAGAGAATATATGAACAGATGAAATAATTTATTATATGCCATAACATTCAGAACATAATTGAACCCATAAGATAATAACATTTTGCGAGTAATATTATATATTTTTTATAAATTAACAATAAATTTATGCAGCCTTAGGTAAATAATTTTAGAATAAAAATATACCGATCGTCAATAACAACATATAATTTATATTATAATAAAAATTAAATAAAAAACAGTAACATTTAACCATTTTCAGTGTGAACTTTGACTTCATTGTAAATAATTAAAGTACTTTAATTGTAATAACAGGCGAATTGCACCGCAATTTGATTAACGAGATATTAAGCGATTTGAATACATTAATTAATTAATAACTATGAAGCATAAGAATTATGTTTGAATTTTAATTCCAGTCTCGAGTCCGAGAAGCTGTTTCATCACTTCATAGGTGCAGAAAGACATGGCGACCATCGGAATGGCTCGAATGTAATTGATGCTCATTCCGCGGTAAAGTCCTTTCACGACACCATAATCTCGATAAGTTATGACTAATGTTTTCACAATGCCATCCGCGAACTTCTTCGTGTCATTGCTGGTCATACTGAGCTGCATTCTTCGTCTGCAAACATCTAACGGATAAATGATGGTCTGTCCCACAGCGCCGCCTACGCCTCCGCACACCAATTTGCTGGGAATGTTGAGAACCGTTTTGCCATCCGATTCATAGCCGCAAACAGTGGGAAAATATTGTATGCAAAGATGTTTTAAGCGCTCAAACAAATAGAAATTACAGCCGCCGTAAGGAATCATAGCGAGCAGTGTTGGCGACATTCCCCGATACAGTCCAAAAATGCCGCCTTCGTTGCGAAACACGTACGTCAACGTTCCGACAATAGTTGTCGGAAACTTAATGCCGTCCACTGTTTGGCTCACGTGAAACGCTAGTCGAGCGCGGACTAAGTCGAGCGGATAAGTCACTGATGCCGAAGTGACGCCTGCCATCGAACCGGCGAAGAACTTTAACTTATGATTGACTTTTCCGCTTTCGTTTTCCTTCGTAATGATGGAAAGCATTCTCTTGTACACCTCGAACGACATGTATTGAAACGCCGCGTACGGGAATATTCTAACCATTTGTGCTCCATTTCCTAATTCACATTAAGTTACAATTTTGTTAAATAGGTTGCTATAGATATGCTTAAAAACTTTTAATATTATGCTTAAGCTTTTAAGTTTTCTGTATTTTAAATTATTCAGTGCGTAGTATTTAAAATATTATAAGTTATTAAAATAAAGTATTAATTTGAATGAATTAGAAATGGTGCGTAAATTGATATGTTATTGTTGAAGAAAAGCAAAGCAACATCGCTTACATTTGATACACTGTGCTTGAGCTCAACAAAACAGTTTATTCATTTCTGTTAAGCATCAGAAACTTTTATCCCATTTAAACTTGAAGGCATAAAATGTTAAGTAAAAAATTTTATTAATTGCTTTGAAATATGGAAAAACGAAATGGAAATAATTTGTTAGTATTGTTTGTCAGTTATTACATGTAAATTAATATAAAATATTAATTAATTATATAAAACTGTAAGTGTGAAGCTAAACGACAGCATGTGTACAGATGTGAAACGCGCCCAGACTTTGCAAGTCTAAAGTCGATACCAAAATACTCGATACTTTTATGTACAGATCACCGCTTATAAAAACTTATTTAATAATTAACACAAAGTTTAATTATAATAATAATAGTTTTATCGAACTAATGTTATGAATGATTAGAGAACTAAAAAGACTTAAAACAGTTTACGAGGAAATAGTGAGAACTAAGAGAGAGTATGAGATGAGATGAGATGTGAGGAAGAGATTGAATGCATTGAGCTTTAAATAATTTTGCATAAACAAAATTATTGTCTCACAAAACAGTGACAATGCAATTCAGATTAATTAACAAACTGTAAACATTTCATTAAGTGATTAATTAATCATAAACATTGCATTTGTTATGAAAACAATTGACAACACGTTTCATAAAACAATCATTAAGCCTAACATTTAGCAACAATTGATGTACGCATACCTTTATAGAGACTAAGGAAGCGCTCCTTTTCGACGATCGCTCGAAGACAGCTGAACACTCCGTAGTGCTTGTAATGAGTGTTATGCACCTGAAGAAGAATCTTAATGCGGTCCAGAGGTGCGACCGTCGTCTTCGATGTCATGCCTGCGATACCGCCGGCGAGGAATGATTTGGCGATGAATACCGGACTCGTCAGCTCTGATGAGGACATTCTTCACTGATTCGCGATTAAATGCTTTAAACACTCATAACATCTCAACTTTGAAATCTATACACTTGGAAATGGTTGAAAAGTGGCGCAACAAGTTTGGGCTCAAAGTTCGTCTCAATCGTGTTGACTGCAAACGACAACAACACTCATAACGCTATTAAAGCTGCGTCTCGTAAAACGAGTTTTAAAGTCTGGAGTTGTAGTTAAGGAAACGCTGCACACATTGCGCTGTTTTGCAAATATGCGCCAAAGCTTTGAACTGATGTGCCGTTCATTCATGCCATTCGCACATTCATTCGCACATCCATTCGCACATTCAAGCCGTTCATGTGTTACAGTGTTGCCAATATCTCTCAACACATTCGCATTTTAATTGTAAATTAAAAACAAGTAAACGTGGATTTTTTTTCGTTTCAGAATAATAGATTAAAATTAATTTTAAAACTTAGTTTTTAGATTTAAATTAATAATAAAGTGTTGCATTAATTTCGGTTTATATTTTTGGCAATACATTACATTATAGTGAATACCTTTATAAACAATTCTCTTTTAGTGAATTGATTTAAAATCCATACTTTGACATACTTTTATCACTGCAAATATTTCATTATAGTAAATGTTTGAATATAGTGAACGAATTTTTTGGTGTCGAAAGAGTTCTTTATAAGCAGACTTTTACTGTATTTAAAACGAAACAAATGAAGGAAAATTTAAAATATATCATTATTTGAAATTAAAGTTTCAAATAAGATAAATAAATCATATTTTATTATTGCAGACAAAATTTTTCAGTGGTCTATCTTTTTAGAAGTTTTTAAAAATATACTAATAGATGATTTAAATTTACAACAATTAAATAATACGAATGACATGATCGCACTTTAATTATATAAAGGGGAATATTCTTATTATGAAAATGATTACTTTTAAAACATATTTCTGTGATTATACTTAAAGTGTGCATTACATCAAATCCTCATTTGTGTTAATTTTAAATAAAGAAAGAAATCGACGATTAGTTTATAAAATTTTAAATTAATTATGATAAATCAAATACCATAAGTTTCCATACATAAGCGTAAAAAGATAGAGTAAAAATGGCATAAAATGAAAAATAAAACGTCACTATAGCTAAGCCTTAATCCACGTTAAACCGAAAACTATTTTTGGCTAATAAACTATAGCATCGGATTCAAAAAAAAGGTAACAAAAAAGGGTATAAATAACGTGCATTATTTGAATGTAAGAAAATGGCGCGCATTTCAAAGTGTGTGTGTTCTTACATTCAGATTTAACTGATTTGATTACTTGTCAATTACTACGATTACTACGAGACAATTACTTGCAAATCGATAACAAGAAAAAATATTAGATTGACTTTCGTGTAAAATTTGAAGTATGTTTCAGATTATCGTAAAGCAGTTGACATCACTTTATGAGTATTAACTTAATGCTAATACATTGTAATTACGTTAAAAATGCGATTAATTTTTCATTCATCTTAATATGAATACCAATTTCCCACTCAATTCTAATATAAAATATTCGACAGCAATGTGTCGCCACTAACGACTGTGAGAGTGTGTTGCGATAATCACAAGCGATATGATTTGTGACTGATTTGCCGCCAAATGCTTGCGCTATAGTGATGTTAAATATTTTAATTTTTATCTTTTCATTTCAATGTATAATTTTCTTATTTTTTTCTGGTTTAAAATGAAATAATTTCAAAAATTTGGTTAATTTTCGAAATTATTTCGAAAATGATAGGCGTTACAAATAATTTTTTAATCATTAGACACTTACTTAAAGTCTTCATTTTAAAATGACATTATTAGAGACATCTCTTTCTTTGTGTCTGGTAAACACTTGTTTAGTTAGCGTTTTAACTTTTAAGTTTTTGCATAAAAGCTGAAATGAAATGATCGCTAATCATCCCAAGCTTTGCTTATATTTTAAGTGTTTTAGCATAAAAATGTTTACATAATTACAACACAAGAGTTTTACGTTAATATTAAATAAATCTTTCCTTAAGTTCTATATAATTTCAATTAATAGTTTAAATTTAATTCAAAATTAAAATTATCATTCCATAAGTTTTAAAAGCCTCAAAACAAAGCAAAAAACATAACCATAACATAATGATTGTTTGTTTATAATAATTATTTTTTTAACCCTTAAATTTATATTAAATAATTGCCTGAAAATTCCACTCTTTATTTAACTTGAATTAGTTGTATGCGACTAAACGTTACAATGCTTTTGAAAAAATACAATATAACGCATATAACATAGTGTATGTGTAATTGCAATACTTCTGAATCACTGTTGACAACCTGTTGATAATAAATAGCTATATTTATTAAACTGACATTTTATTTGCAATAATATTAATTAATATATTTGTAGAAATGGATAAACTGAGGCGAACTCTCGGTGGCGACGATAATTCAGATGAGGGCCTGACAAAGGTATTTCGTTAAACTTACTTTACATCGTTTCCACAATTTGTGTCGTTTCTAATTAATTATAATTGAATATTTTTAGTTAACGTATGTGTTATCTCTATTTATAAGGTGTGAAATGAGTAATTGAAATAAGGAGTCATGTATTAAATATATATTATGCTTAAAAATTAATAATTCAAATAAAAAATATTATTGCAGCAAGAATTGAGTGAAAATGTGAGTAAAAATTTGCACACAAATATAAAACAATTAGTGATCTTAAACAAAATTTTGTTTATTCGATCATTAAAGTACAAATAATTGAAAACATATTAAATTTAAGTGTAGTATTAACTGTGGTATTCAAAGAGTTACATACAATTTTTTGTATAATTCGCTGAATTGAACAAAGTTTATGTCTTCAAAAATGTAGTAATAAGTAAGAATCGGACAAATATAAACACATTTTTATTGAGTAGTTTAAAGATACTATTCTATAAACATAAAAAATTGTTGGGTACAGACCTGTGGCTAAATTATCAAAGATGTTCATATTATGTTCAAGTTCTTACTAATAAGTTAATACTAATATTAGTATATTTTCAAACCATGTCATCAAATTTTATTCTGCTTTATTTGTACTCTAGTGATCACTTAACGAATTTGAATAAACAAAATTTTAAGTTGACTTATTGTCTTCTAATTTAGTACAAATTTACTCACATTTTTTGTCCATTGCTATCATTCCTTAATCGTAATAATTTATAAATATCTGACATTTTATATATTATATATTTGAAATGTTCCAATAAATAGCCAAACGATTCAATATTTCCATCACTGAGTTGGTCGACGAGAATTCAGGGTTTTGTGATTTGCTTCATATTGGGATTTGTTTTGTCAATAATTGGTGGCGCGTGTGTTGCTCTTCCAAAAGGATTAGTTTTATTTGGTTTATTTTACACCATTGGAAATCTAACATCAATGGGCAGGTCGTTAGCATTTATTAATAAATATTAAGCTATATATTTACGCATATGTTTTTGTAAATGATAAATGGTTTATGTCTTTGATTTTCTCTCACTCTTTAAGTGCCGATTATCACTCGCATCATCATATAATTAAAAACTCATTTTTAACTTCAATAATTAGATTTTATTGTGCCTATAGTTTAATAAGTTGACAAATTTTAAAAATTTATTACACTCACTAAAATTAATTGTTTAAAACAGATAATAACGAAGAGAAGATAACAAAATTTCTTAATTTCAAACTTAATATTTCAATAAGAGTTTACTATAGTTAGACGGAAATTATATTTATTTCCAATAAAGCAAATGTCACACAACAACATCTTGTAATTGTGAATTACTCCAATTACTTAAGTAATTAGTAATTAAATATGACATTATAAATAAGTCACTTTTACATCATTCAATAGGCCTTCAATTAAAGACAAAAAATATTTGTCATTATTGGATAGTATAGCCCTCATTGGAAAGTAATTTAATGTAGTCATCAATATTATAGGGGTTTTTGTTGGTTTCAGACATTCTTTTATAAACAAATATACATTTGATATAATGTTGACATCAAATTAAATGCAACATAATTAGATCTTATGCAAACTTTTATTTATTTATTTATGCAAAATTTTAAGTAAAATTCAGAAAATAATCATAACTACAACAAAAATTATTAAACATTAACAAAATTAAGAGAATAATCATTGTTTAGTCACTTAAGGTGTTGGGCTTACAAAACGTTAGAGTTTTAAGTTTTTGCTCATAATTACATCATTTTGCTCGCAATGATCCAAAGCAAAGAATTGTTCTTGTTTAGCAAAGAATATTTTAATCAAACAATATTGTTTTGTAGCAGCTTTTTGTATAGTTTAAGTTATTATTGATTTTTATTGAATAAAAACAATGTGAAAATAAGTATTTATAATATATTATTCTAGAATGTTTTATCGATGTTATACTTATATTCAAAATATTTAAATTAAATTATTGGTTAAATATATTAAATAATACTTGTTATTTCGCAATGATTACAAGCGAAGAAAGCATACATGTATTATTAGCATTATTATATTTTAGTATTGCAAAAAATATATAATTTAAATATTGTGAATTTTTTTATCTGTTGCTAGCAATTAAGCAGTTACTCAAATAGTCCTTTAAATATTGAATTTGTCAAACAAAACAAAACCTATTTCACAGAGATTTAGTAAATTTTTAAACACCGTTACTAAACACGGTTTTCATTGTATTTTTCATTAATCAATTCATCGATTTCAAGTTAAATGTTTTATTTCAATTGATCCATAGTTTTAAGTTATAAATATAAATAAAATTTTTAGATCTAATTCTTTAAATTATTGTTATCAAATTATTACCTATAACTTTTAACCGTCTCATTATTCAATTGCTAACCCAAAATTTACAGTTCTAGCGAAAACCCAATTGTAAATTTCTTCCGTTTTAAATAAACATATTGCGTAAAATTCAAGATACACCATAACTTAAATAGCATTAGTTGCTGCCAAATAAAAAGTATATTTCCCAATGTGTTCACTTCAACGCAATTCAGTAAAGTCAGCAAAAATAAAAATCACTTTATTATAACTTCTTCTGTAAATGATGGGCTTTTATAGTGAGACCAAATTTTATGAAACAGCATGTCATTTGTATATTTCAGTGAACTAAATTGATGGCACATTATATTGTAAAATCTATTTATGTTTTATGTGTATTGAAATGATTTCTTTAATATCTCCAAACAGTACGATGTTCTTAATGGGACCGTTTCGACAGATCAAAAACATGTTCGCCAAAACTCGCGTTTTGGCCACACTAGCGGTGTTTTTATTTATGATATTAACTCTGGTGTCGGGCGTCTATCGAAAAGTTGGTCTCGTCGTCCTATTTTGTATTTGTCAATTTTTGGCGTTTACCTGGTATTCGTTATCATACATTCCTTTTGCTAGAGATATAGCAAAGAAAACGTTGACGAGTTGCATATAATTTTATAGTTTTATTTTTAAAACTATTTATACAAATTGCTTACACATATCAGAACAGTCACATTTTAAATTGATGTTGTGATTGATTTATAATAATTAACAACTAATGATTATTTCAATTTATATAATTTTTATTATAAGACTTATTAACTTAATGCTAACAAAATTAATTAATTATTTAATAAATTAATGTTATTTATAATCTTCAAATTATTTAAATTTTATATGATTATTAAATAATGACAGTATATTTATAATTCACTTTCAGTAACTATGAATTTGAATTTAATATTTTAAATAAAATTGAATAAAATAAAATTTACAAAATTAAAATTCAATCACATTAAATTTAAATACAAGCCAACACTCTATTACTATGAATAGCTGTGGAAAAATGTTTAGATAAATAATGAGAATTAGCTCTAAAAACCTTTGATGTACAACTTGTCATTTGTATTAATAGTGGTTTTTAGCTCAAACTTGTTTATCAATTCTGAGCTTCGAATTATCCATTTGGACACAAGCGATGGTTTATGGGCTTCAAAGTTACAACAGATATTGAGCTCAAATAAATAATGATAAATTTGATGTATTTCTATTTCATTAATTTTACGAAAGACAATTCACGACATTTAGCTATTTATCATTTGTTTCTTTTGTCAAATGCATTAAACTTTAAATAGCATTTAAAAAATGCGAAAATCTATCACAAATAATCCACACTTAATCACATTTATTTTCTTGTAGACTTTTTTTTAAATATTTCTTTAAAAAATAAATAATTTTTTAAACAAAATACTTTAATTGTGTTTGTTGACTAAATATTTATAAAAAATTGTTATTGTCATCCAAATAAGAGTAAAATTTCGAATTTTTAATAAAGTAAATAATTTGTATTTAAAATGAAACTTTTTCATAGAAACAGTTTTTATAATAAAAATGATTTGAATTTTACATGTTAATAGTGGTCCAATAGTATAGTTTAATATTAATTTACAAAATTTAAAAATATGCAAATACGAGAGGTTCGAATGTTTATTGAAAATTAATGACGAAAATTATTCATACATTTTATGCACATTCAAATTTAATTTAGATTTCTAAATGAGGGTAATTTAAAAATTTATATTTATTGATAAACTCAGGTAACACCACATATGCCTTACTTCTGTTGAAATCGAATCTTCGACACATTCGAGCTCTCAGTCAATAGTATACGAAAGTTTAACGCTTTCTTAGACGAAAAGTCATTCTTTGTTCTCAATCATTGCTTTGATTTGATGATTGAAACGCTTAACAGTTATATTAGAACAGAGAATAGTAAAGTTATAGTTAACTAGTGTTTCGGTTACGGTAAGCGCCGCGCGTTAACGCATTTCCAGTAAAGTTCTCAATATATTAATCCATCAATCGATAGATAAAATTTAAAAATTCTAAACATCGTTACAGCAGATTATTTTAGCAATAAAAACTGTAAGTATAAAGAATAACACTAGTGTAAGAAAATCCTAAAAATAATAAAAAATATAGAAATTACATTAAAATCAATACTTGGGTTTAACCGTTATAAATATTTATACAGAAAAGTATAGTTATATTTAAAAAGTCGTATTTTAACAAATAGCTATCTTAACATAAGTTTTAAGAAATAAAGCCAAAATTGCAATCTTGTGTGACCAGAGATAAAGAATTTAAACAATTGGTTTAATATTCTTTTAGGTTGAGAACAGACTAATACAGTATTATCACTAAATGTATACATAAACTAAAATACAATATAAACAATACTACAGAATTCTACGAACCGATCAAACTGTTGACAAAAAAACAAAAACAATTTTCTTTCAAAATTGAGCTCAAACTTATATCTGTTTCTTTATGACTGATATTTATTTTGCAAAAGTTGGAATAAAGCACACAATAAAATAATTTTTGTGGATATCAGGTGTGTTTAGGGTTTTTAAAAATAATGCAAAATAAATAGAGGAATTGCAAAATTATAGATAAGTTATTTATATTAATATGAGTGGGTTAGAGAACGTGTGAGGAGAAAGAAAGAAAACTTTAGAGTGATTGTGAGAGTGTAATAAAATAATAGATGAGAACTTTTATAATTAATTTTAAATGAGATTATCAGCAGATGTTATTACAATTATAAATATATAAAACAAGATTATCTATTATTATGAACTGATTTTAATGTTATTTTTATTATTTTAGATTTAAATTAATAGTTGTTAGAATTATTTGTGGAATTTATGAGAACTCACTTTTTGTACTCGTATATCAATAATGATTTTATATTGAATTTAATTATTTTAATAACTTTAATAATTAATTTTCAACAATTTTTTACAATAGGTTTAGAAATATATATTTATATATATTAATTATAAGTTAATCATTAAAGAGCGGAAATTTCTGTTAAAACAACTTTGTTATTATATGATTAAACTCGTGTTAAATGAGTATAACGTTTAAAACAACTCGTAAAAGTAACTTTTAAAATATTTTTTACTCAAAATACCATAATTTATTGCATAATTATTTTTATTATTAGTTTCTGTTTTAATTAAACGTTATTTTAATCAATATAACTCATTATTCTGATTACTAATCAGAATAATAATTAATAATTTCTATGCATTCAATTTATTTAGTTATTATAAAAATTTTAATATAATTCAAGTTATAATTTAAATTATAATAATAGCTTAACTTTACATTTATCAAACAAATCTATGTTAATTTACATAAATAAGTGTATTTAGTTGACTGCCAAAACAATCATTTTGAATTGCCATAATTGAAATAATTAAAGGCAACTTAATATACAGCATAAGTTATTTTGTTCAAACAGCAAAATTTCTATTTTGTTTTTATTACAATTTATTTATTTATTTATAATTAAAAACTTGAATTTTAAATTAAATTTATTGTATATACATTAAGTTAAAAACTGCTTTATTTGAATTTTATTCTGCAGTATAATTAAGCATATTATTTAAGCATTATCTAAACTTATAACATCATACGTGATATAAAGCTCGTGGAAAATGTTTGAAATGATAAATAATATTTTTGCAAAATAAAAGAAAACAGATTTGTCTTCTAATAGGTTTGTTCAGATTCTAATTCTATAGTTACAAATGAAGTTAATTACGATCATTAATGAGCTCATATTATTTTTTCAATGCACAATTTATTTGTCTAAATTTTTACCAAACAGAATGAATGCAATATGAATTGTGAAATTCTAGAAATTATTAAGCTATTCGTGTAATGACTTATGTCGACTAATTATAACTGCGCAATAATTTCTTATTCAGTCATTAAATTAACACAATGAGGAAGTCTAATAGCTGTTAAAGTTTAACATTGAAATACAATCATATTGTTAATGTTAAATTTCTTTTGCATTTTGTTGCTCTCATACTTCGACAGTGATATTAAAGATTTGCCACAATGTTTGAGAGAAGTCATAGATAATGATAACAATTATATAATAGATTTAAATTTAATGCATTATTTAAAAAAATAAAAACTCTTTGTTTATTTAAATTGAAGTTTCTTTCCTGTAGACCTTATAGTTTGTTATGTTAGAAATGTTTATTCGATGGTTAGATCATTAACTAATTTTCAGTGCATTAACTCTCATTTTGTTTTTTGCCAATCATAGCTGTTTTATTATTGAGTACTCATTAAGTAATTATCCATTATATAAACTCAACCATTAATGACTGAATTTATTCTGACAGAAATTCTTGCTTTAAGGTTAAAAATGTTTAATTTTTGTACATTTATATTTAAAAAGTGAATTATAAATATTAAATAAATATTATTTGATTTTAAATATATTTTACTGAATTTGTAAAATATTAGAAAAAAAAACTTATTAAAAATAATATTAAATTATTATTATTAAAAATTAATAATTTAATAAACTTTTAAGCTGTCATAGATAACTATAACATAGTTATAAATAAGACATTACTGAGTTATATAATTTTTGGTATGTAAATGTAAAGTACAAAAATGTAGATTTTGCTGAAAAGCATTGTTAAATGTCATTTATTAAAATAAAACTTTAAACTAAATATAAAATACAATTTTAAATTTTAATTTTAAAATATAGAGAGCGCGAACTCACGAATATGTTAAATTAAGTTAACGTATATATAGTGTTTGGGCAAAAGGCTAAAAAGCTAAACAATTTGTTAGCTCTCCATAATTTTATTAGCCTTTTAGCTTCACGGATAAAATATTGTTTAGCTTTAGCTTTGAATATTTTTCATTATTAATTATTCTTTAAATATTCAATGTATTCACTAATTAAAGCTAAATATCTTAGTCGGAAAAATTTTATTTGAATATTTATAGAAAGCTATGATTTAAAATTAGGCAGTATTTATTATGTAAATTAGTCCTTCACAGCTAAAAGGCTAAAATTGCAATAGCTTTTAGCTTTAGCTCTCCTAAATGTTTTTAGCTTTTTAGCTTCACGACTAAAAATTCGTTTAGCTTTAAGCTTTAGTTCTTATAAAATTTTTTATCTTTTAGCCTTAGCTTTAGCGCAGCTAAAAGCTAAAGGTTAAGCCAGCTAAATACCCAACTCTACGTATATATAGCTACTCATTAAGAGATTTACTATTGTACTAATTTTTATTTGTGTTAAAACAGGATTTTCTCACGAAATTTATCACTAAACTTTCAAAATATATTATTAAGAAACTTGTGGCTCAATTAAAAGAATGGCATGCAAACTATACATCTCTAAATTAGAAAAAATTTACTAATTAACTAATTTACTAAAAATTAACTAAAATAAACCGTTTAAATATAATCAAAAATATATGAGTAAAGAGAGTATCGAATGGCTAAAAAATCACCCAATACTTACTTAATTTTACTTAAAATACTTAATTTTAAATTTAGATAATATTTTTGCTAATTTCTGTGTTTTATCAATTTTGATTCTAAAAGTATATAAATTATTTAAGTCTGCATTATTTTAGTATATTTATTGGCAATCAATAAATCAATTTCTACATATATTGATAAATATATATTTCAAAAGGTGGTAAACTAGAGCTCTGATAACCTCGTCATAATAGAGACGTGATAATTTGATAATCAATGAATAGACTCAAATGTTAATTCAGTTGAACCAAAACCGCTTGTACTCATCCCTAATTATGTCTTTCATTGTGCTTTAACTTAAAATAACATTTAAGAATAAAGCAGACTAAATGATATTTAATGCAGTAAACGAGTTACAAATGTGCGATCTGTTTATTGTAGTCTATTGTAAAGGTTTAAAATGTGTAAATGCTATTTAGTGAGTCCTTAATAGAATGAATAAACTAACAAATTGTATATAAAAAATTAATGAATTGAATTTAAATTTTTGATTAACATTTTATAAAGTAATCCCTAAAAGTAAATTGTTGTTGAAACAAATATTAACTTCAAGTAACTTTCCTGAATCATAACAATTTTGAATTCATAATCTATTTTTAGTAAACTTTTTAAATTACACTCTATTCGTTTATATAGAAAAGGTATATTAAATGTAAATTTAAATAAATAGCTAAAAGAATTAAAATCAATTAGATGTCAATTAATGTAATTAAATTATAATTAAAACATTATTTAATTGCATATTTAGTCGAACTTTCTGTTTTTATAAAAGTATTGTTCAAACAATAAACTTAATTCTTGATTTCTATTCTTGACATAACAGTATTGCCTATAATTGTATTTGGCTAACAATCAACGCGCATGTTTTCAACCAACACTTTTTCAGTAAAAGCGATGCTTTACTCTTAATGTAGGCTAAAATAGGTCTCAGAAATTATACGCATTTCAGTCCACATAAGTTTAGTATAGTTTGTGTTCTTTGATAACAAATGCATTGATGTGAAAATTTGTGTTATTAGACGTTTTAATCATACGACAGCACCGAACTAATAGTAGCTTTTACTTTCTCCCATTACTTATTTACTTATTTTCGGATATATTTCTTCAATTTTCTCATTAATTATATAAAATATTATAATTGCTTTATCATATTTAATTTAACTCTAATTGTTAAGATAAAAGATAATTTTTTAAAAAATAGTGCACATACTTTTAAATCTAAAAGTATTTTATAAGACTTTCATAGTATCTGTTTGTTACGTTTGGTATACATCATAATTTTATTAAAGGTAAGCATAATTTGTAATAATTAAATATTGTATAATCTGAATCATATCAAAGTTAACGATTGAAAATCAAAATTTAATGAATTTTAATAAGATTGTTGAGCACCAAATAATACTCAGAAATACGAATCATTTTTTACAACTTCTTGTAAGCTTTAAAAAAGTTCTTCTCTTGCTATTAGCATAATAAGATAAATTTCATAAAAAAAACTTTGACCATAACGTTAGAGTTGGATAAAAAAGTTGATTTCCTTTGCCTCATATTAGACTTCAATTTTATGTTTATTGAGTGTATAAAATAAACGTTAAGGAAATTCTATAATAAAGAAATGTGGCAATACTGACATAACTGGTAATTATTCTTTAAGAATAGTGAATATAATAAAATATAGTATTCAGCATCTTAATAGAAATACCCTATATTTATGAATGCATAGAAAACCTTACATATTGTGTCGCAAACATAATCTACTTTTGAAGAATAAAATGTATATTCTTTTCTATGTGTTTGAATATGTACTGCAGCTATAAATATATACATTGTATGGCATTTGTAAATATATAAGATAAGGTAAATTTATATTTAAAGCTGGACAAACAAAATTTCAATTAAAAATAAGAGAGTTCAGTGTTTTTATTTATTTATAAACACGTCTGTACTAAAATCAAATAATTTAATTTATAAATTGCATTGTAGTAAAATGACATTAATATTAATGATATTAAATTTTTATAAAAAGTTTCTATTTATATAATTCATCTCTCCCTCCACGACCACCCCCTAACGTGAAAGAAAAACAAGTGCCATCAAAATATTACTCAGTTTACTCAGTTTGATACACTTTTTTCCCACCAAACTTGTCTTTTAAGTCGAACAAGTTTGAATAAGAATATATTTTAAAAGTAAACACTTGTGTAAGTATTAATAATATGCTATAAGAATATAGTTTAATAATATTTTTAAAAATTTTATGAAAAATAGTTTATAACAATAGATTTCTTACAAATAGCTAGAAGCGAATCGATTACATAAAAGGAAAGTTTTAATAATTCAAAATAATGCAAACACACGAGCGTAGCGAGTGTTTGCTTAACGTTGATGAAAATTCTTTCGATATATCTGTCCCTCTAATTTTCGTATAATATCAATTTTAAAAATTAAATTAACAACAATTGCATGAAAATTAATCATAAATTAATTTAATATTTTATTAGTCGAATCTTTACTCTTAAAGTAATAAAATCTGATAAAATTCTTTAAATAATGGTAATATTAATTACTAATTACAATTTATAATTACTAATAAAATCATTGATGTATAAGATAGAATTTTTTTTAAATTTGTTTGATTATCATACATGTATGTGGGATTTAATTGTTTATAAATTTAAAATTTGTGTTTAGCATTGTTAAAAATATTTATTATGAATTTTGTTAACAATTTTATTTTACATTCTCTTCACAAACCTTTATTATCTTATTTATTATTTTATAGATACATTAGTCAACATGCTTTGACTTTAATATCTAACTTACAGGATATGCTTCGCATTAACAAAATATCTTTAAATGACATGTATTTTGGCGGTCACTTCTTTTTCATTCTTCTGATAAGAGTCTAAATGTAAACTATATATACAGCTAAGGAACCAAACTTTCTTAAATCATATACAGAAACAAATAAATAATATAAATTTGATTGTATTTGTTATTTATTTCGTTGTTTAAACACATTATAATTCTTATCTTATTCTTTTGTTTTAGAAAGTTTAGAAAGTCCATCAATAATAAGACGTTTCGTTAAGTAAATATCACTTGAGTTTTATTAGTAATTGAATATCGAATATTTTATTGCGTTTTTTAAACTGACTATTAATAAAGGGAAAATTTTGGGATCAAATACGGGCCAATTCCCACCCATATAGTCTTTATTAACAAAGGAAAACGACTTAAATGACTGCCAAAGTATATTACACCAAAGAATTAATGAGCCCAAACATAAAATTAAATATAAAAACACAAGTGTTTGACCAAAATAATTGATGCGAATTCTCCCTGCATTACATTACATGTACCAAATAATTTATTCATATCAATGGGTTGGTCACCTATTCAGGAAAGCCTCGTTGGCCCATAGCGTTGCCCACAACCAAACTTCGGTAATAACACTGTCTGTTTTTACATTTTTCATAAAGATTTAACAAATTTTTAAAAACTAACAGTTATTAAATATTTCACTTCCATTTTTAGCTGATTTTGTTTTTAACAAAAGCTAGCTTATGAGGTATATCCCGGTGTATGTGCCCTAATGAAGGGAAGGAACCATAAGTGGGCCAAATTTACTCACATTCAAATAGAGTTTTAACTTGTCTAAGAAGAAATATAAGTTGGACATTTGATACTATGCCAATTTAAGTGTTTAGCTTAATATTGTTGAAATGTATTAATGTTATTTGAAAATTTTATTTTAAATATTGTCAATATTATTGAAAATAATACTTTACATTTAACTAAACTAACACGTGTAAGCTAAACATTTATGATAGCAAATGATAGCTTAACAAATATAGATTTTCATGTCCAATCATATTATTTTAATTATCGCGCGTTTCGTATCGCAAAATCAGCTCAATATAATAATTTGGTTATTCTTGTTATACTTAAAATACTGAT
>JAQIYA010000432.1:0-20660 GCA_034699355.1 Microtritia minima
TCCTGTCGGGGAAACCATTTGGTGTACATCGCGAACAGCGCCGATAACACCAGTCCATGAAACGCACCGATCAATACCCGTAAAATAATGACAATCGATTCGTGATCAGAGCTGACTGGTATGAATGCGTTCAGTATAGCGGGTATGAATATTCCTGACGCGCAAATCCATTTCGCGCCGAACCGTTCGGTGAGACGTCCGCCGAGTACTTGCGTGAGACAGTAGCTGTAAAAGTATGCGCCAAGTATTATGCCCTGCAATGATTCGGACCATTCGTATGTGCCCTAAACTTAAGGTAAACGCCAGTTATTTAATTCATTGAAATTAATCTTAACTAATGTTATTTATGAATATAATTAATATACATTTATAAATTATTTTAAAAAAATATATTTATATAATTGATATTTGTTTACCGAATATCCGGAATCGTAATCAGAAGAATTGAATTTGTAGTGATAGCACAAATCTGGTGCGGACTCGTTGTAGTCGACGAGAGCGTGTTTGTCGACCATCGCCACAATCGCTACGCTCAGTCCAGTTCTCATGAAGAACATGAGAGCACAAGCAAATGATGCCAAAAAACTAAGAATATACCTCTGACTGATGAATGGCTTTTTGGTTGAATCAGCCATTTTCAAACTAATTCAAACTTTATTAAAATTTGAGTTTTTAATAAATAACTAATGTATTATTTATTATTATTAAATAATTATTTATAGATATATCAATGACAACATAAATTTATCATTTAATAATATCTTCTTAATGGTAATATTAAATGAGATAAACTTACTTCAAATACAAAATGTAAAACTAGTAATTGTTTTGAAGGACAATAATAGTGATTTATGCCACGATATTTTATTGCAAACAATTTTTTATCAGAAAATATGAAGAATAAATTGAATAAATAAAAAATTATAAATTTTAAACTATAGAGAATTGTAAAACTGATGACAATCTTATTGTGAATAAACTAAAGTACAACAACTCAATCAAATTGAACGTAATTTTATGTAAGATATGTTTCACTTTTTATTGTCTCATTAAATTCAACACTATCTTCTTGAACTGATGAACTAAATTGTTATATTGATGTTTAGAGTTGCCAAGCAATCAACTTTTTTAGCTGACGGTCATCTCATTAGACTGTAATTGACGAGTACTGGTGTATGGTTTTGGTAAAAATAAATATAATAATAAAACATAATAAAATCAGTTATTGTCAGACTCGCAACGTTTTATATTATTTATTATAAAAATAAGTACATTACTGTTAAATAATATGATTTAATTTCAGTAATTATTCATTTATAAAATCTAAACTTGTCTTTGTTCACAATCATATGCCGATCATTAAAGATACGAATTAATGACATTCATAAAATTAATATGAGGGTAAATGACTCTAGAAATTAGTTTTTATTTTCTTATTACTCTTTTGCATATAATTTACAAATCAACATAAGGAGGTTTAATAAACATAACTAGTATTTGACGAAAGTTTGGTCTGAAAATTATAATTATATTATACCCAAAAACCTCGATCTTAAATTATAAAATTTAAATATTAAGTTTGAGAACCAATCTTTAATATATAATTTAATATTAAATTTAGAGACTTGTTAGCACGTCTATTGTTTAACGTATAATTATTTTTATTTGCAAACAAAATTGTTTGCTTAATTCCAGTGTAAATTAAAGTTGGTATTAAAATTTTTAGTCATAAAAAAAATAAAATTCAGAACAATTAATTACATACATTGCAATGCATATAAATTAATTGCTATTTTGTTATAAATAATTTCGGTATTATCATCACTACTTAAAGGCGACAATATATTATATAAAGCATTGATTTTTGCAAAATATCATTATTTAACATTTATGTTTAATTGTTAAAATATTAATTTCAACAAATTAATAAAATTTTAAATAATTAAAATTTAAATAATTAATAATTAATTGCCTTCATTTGTTTCCAATTCAATTCTGCTGAACAAAACAATTCAAAGAAGTTCAGCTTTACATTTATTCAAGCAAAACCTCAAATTGGCAATTATTCAATTGGATTTATATAATCCCATTAATTCAATTAAATAAATTATGGACCAAATACAGACATATTTAAGATCAAATCTTAGAAGAAAACGAGATGTGCTCAATGCCATATCGGGCCAACTCGACGACTGGCTCGGAGAGAATGCGAGTCGAAACGAGTCGACCGACAATATAATGGGCGCAATCGGAACAATGGACGGTCGCATTTGGACCGTTCATAGAGATAAAAAAGTGTTCAGCAAAGCCATCATAAGAAGAGAGGACGACAGACGAATATTCTCTCCATTGGCGAGCATCCAAAATCTGGATAAGGGTCCGACTGGCTGTCACGACATCTACATCAACGTGTCGGCCGAAGTGGAGCTGCTCTACTGTCACCAGAGTGTGGCCAAAATAGCCGGTCAGGGATACGTGAGTTTGTGTGGACGCACTTTTGTGGTCTACACGGAGGGAGACGATTGCGATGTCGACGACTGTTTCGAAGTAGAACTGCAGGACAAACAGCACTTGCAATTGAGAGGCGGCGCGATTCAGGTGCGGGTCAGTGCGGCCGGACATCGCGTTTTCGTCGATAAAGACATGGATCAGTTTCAGTTGGCTATTATTAATGCGTAAATATTACAATACAAGTAATTCTCATAATTCAGTAAAATAGTGTATTGTTGAATATGTTGTTAATTGAAGTGATTTATTAAGAAACAAGCAATCGTTTGCAATGATTTAATTAATAGTAAGTATAAAAACTCAATTAAAAAACAAGGATTAGCTTACAATTGAGCTGATTTTAACATTTATTTTATTATTAGTGGGTTATTTATGAGCTCACTTTTCTTGGGCTTTACGTATTGGTTAACGATCGCGTTAATGGTGACAAATTTGAGACAATTTAGCAAACTATTTACACATTTTAGTCGCTTTTTACAAAAATCTATAATTTGAAGGTCTTAAAAACTTTAATTTTGCCGCCAATAAGTTCTTTAGAATAAATACTTACAATTGCTTTATTAAATTCGAATAAATTTTTTTACGTGTTGTGATAATTAAGATTAAAATTTTGTTTATACCCCTAACTTGTGGTTCCTTTCCTTCACGGACTCACAGATACAGTTTATTATTTTAAGTTGTAATTATAGAGATTAATAGAAAGTAATTAACAAATTATTTGTATTTACAAATAATTCAATTCTTAAAGTCGACGTCATTTATTAACATTCAAAGTTTGCTCTATTTTTAACGATACGATAATAACGTGTCATTCATATTGAAAGCAATAACAGTAACGCACGCGTTATGCGCTCCTCTTTTGTTTCGAATTAATTAACCGTTTCTTAACGCACCCAACGCTCACTCTATCGGTAACTCTAGCGGTCAATCGAGTGGTCAGTCGAGCGGTCAGTCAAGCGCTGCGCCAAAACAATGGGCAAACCAAAGGGCAAAAACGCTTTCTTCCATTTCATGATTCACACCCAAAACGAGTTGAAGCGCGAGGGAATTAATTACTCGATTAACGACAATCGACTCCAGAAATTAGCCGGCGATAAGTGGAGAGGCGTGTATGCGTTTCGCGGCTCTTATCGGCTCTAATTTTCGATTTACTTACGCCACAGATATGCCGCCCGAAGAGAGAGAGCCGTTCGAAGCGAAGAGTCGCGGATCGAAAGAGCCGTCGCGTCAGAAGATCGCTGTGAGTCCTCTCACTTACGCCGAACGGGCGTCCAATAGCTTGGTCCGAATTCTGAGCGAAGAGGACGTCGAGGTGGACGAGGAGTTCGGACGCGCCGAGTATTTGGTGAAAATGGTGGAGTCGTGCGTGAATGCGTGCAAAACAGTGGAGAACCTGTTGGAGGCGTCGTTCTTCATAATGGCCTCGAATGTGATGATCAGAACCGACGACCGCCAGTATCCTCCGCTCGAGATCGCGATCGTTCAGTACACAATCAGGAAAGGCATTGTGTTGGACTATAAGACGTTTGTCGATCCCGGACCCATACCTCTCGGTAATCACTTTTCGGCCACTCTTTGCGCGACCAATTGTTTTACACTTATTTCAATAACTTTAGTTTACTATAAAATTACTATAAATTTAATAACTCGTTTATCGTTAGTTTGATTTACTATATAAATCACTCTACAAATGCTTTGTTGTATCAAAAATGGTTCGCATCACTCTTGAGTTATGACACGAGCATTAAATCATGAAATCATTTTTAATGATAAAGTAATATAAATTTGCAAACCATAATTAACAGGTTATGCGCGTATGGCTAAAGAGTTTGCCGATGACTTTCATAAGATTCCGTTGCATAACTTCTATCCGGCGACCAACGACTACACGAAAATCGTGAAAGACATGGAAGAAATACTGGACAAATCACGTTTCACGAACGAAGTGACGAATCAGCCCACGCCTATGATTGTGTTCTGTCGCGACGAACAGGTGGAGCAGACGCGCGGCGTTTTCGAGTGGTTGGCCCGCAAGTATAGGGCCGCTCATCCGTCGAGCGGCTTCGAGTGGAACGTCGAGATTCTCGATTTGGTTAATTTGCTTTACTATATCACCAGTTTTATCGATCAACACATTTCTTTGGCGATAGGAGAAGGTTTGCATTTTTTTAGCTTCTATTGTTAGATTTGTTACTTTATAATTTTTTTACTTTAATTTTTTTAAATTAAAAGAACGCCTAAACTCGTCGGCATTTGATTACTCGATGAATACGAACTGCGATTTTCACGACGAGCAGGAGAACCGTCACTGCGCTACAGGAGTGGCGAAACGCTACTGTTATATGCTATCGGACACACTCTGCCCGCTATTCAAGATTACGCCCACAGACAAGCATTTGCCTCCGACTCGCGCCAGCGTTACCGAAACATATTATCCGATGCTGAGCGATGTGAAACCGATGCGATCCAACAGATTCGCAGACATGGGCGCCGCCTCTTCGAGCGGCAGTCGAAGCCAGTCGTCGGCGTCAGAGCAGACACCGCAGAGTAGGCCACAGTCCACTAACGAAGTGTATCATAATATTGGTATCGGTCGCGGAAGAGGTGTTCGGAGACCGACTGGCGATAGCGGTTCGGATAATTGGTCGCGCGCTAATCCGCCGCGACGTTAAATTTTGGTCAAACCTCTTGGTTTTTATGCCAATTTATCAATTTTTATTCATTATGCTTTTAAAAACAAATTATTTTTACCAAATCTACTATTTTTACGACTCAAATGATTTTAATGATGATTTTCAATTGACTTTGTTTTTTGTTTCTTATTTACGCAAAATGTTTTCATAAATAAAGTGTATTTCAATCATAAATAAAACGATTTTAATTAGAGAGCGATTACTTATGTTGTGAGCTAAATATTCATAAGCGATCACTTCTAGTGTTACTCATTCTTCTTCTTCTTTTGTTGGTTTCCTTCCTTGAAACCAATGGTATCTTTTTATTTTTCGCTCAATCACACGACGATTTGAGTACGTTTCGGGATCGTAGTGACGCCAATGGACATACGTTGCGGCCGAGAGGGCGGCCAACAGTCCCATCCATTTGAGAAAGCGCTCGAAACGTGTTGATCTGATGCGACGACTCATTGGCTCGCGTGTCGCCAAACTAACGATTACGGCGCGCACTTCGCTCGCGTCTGTATTAATAACAAACAACTCTCAAAGCATCGCTTTTGCAAATATAAATGAATCAAAATCAAGTTAAAACAAGTCAAACGCAAACTAACAGGTATTTGTTTACATCCACGCAACACGTGATCGGTGTTGACACGTGCGCGTAACCAATAGTGACCGCAATGTGCGCATACGTGAGCCAACTATTGCTTTCTCGCTCTTCTGTCTCTCTCTGTATGTAAACATTATTATGTCTATCGAGTCATATGTTTTCTTATGTTTAACTCAATTCAATAAATAGACAAATAAATACCTCATTGATTGTGATTATTTGAGTCGAGAGAAGTCGCGTACAAATAGAAGATAGCGATAGATAAGGGAGAGAGTGGTTGTGATGGCGTTTGGCGTTCACTACTGTTTGCGTTGATTGGAGAGAGACTGCCATCGCTTTATAGTGTTTTGTCAAATGTTAGGCGATTGTAATGATGACTAAACTGATTGTCGTAATGATAGGCTAACGATAGGCAAACACTTATCGCTCGCTTTCGTTACGCAACTGCTGTTCATTGTTATTCTTGCCATTCGTCTCATTGATGGCGATAAACGTGTATTGAGTCTGAATTGCATTTCGAGACGTAAGCCTAACGCCACACCAAAATGGCAATCAATCGCTGGGAACTAATGAAACAGCTAAAGGTCGAGCCCTTCCTCTTCCTCTATATGTTCTCGTATTCGTTGGCGTCGATCAGCATCTCTCAGTTAATACAAGACAAGTTGTGTCGCTTCACGTACGGCCAGTCGGCGAAGTACTGTCTCGATCTGAACTCGCAGACCGACAGACCCGACGACCACATTAAGTCACTCATTCTCACTGAAAGCAGTTATATATCGCTATACCGAATGATGTTAACCACCATTCCGTGCGTCATTTGGTCGCTATTTATTGGTTCGTGGAGTGATAACTATATTCACGGCCGCAAAATATTGATGTGTTTCGGATGTATTGGCGCCGCTCTCGAGTCGATGGCGCTCATCGTTAATGCCGCACAATTCGATGCCGGTATATGTGATTCATTTGATTGCGTTGCGATTGCGCTCACATTATATTAAATTATATTAAAATGCTTTTAACCAAATAAGTTTTTGCCATAATTTCTAGTCCATCGAATCTAAGCTAAATATTGTATTTTGTTTCAGATGTGTATCTAATATTATTAGCATTCATTCCGTCCGCTCTGTTGGGCGGCATAATCGCCACATTGATGTCGACGTACGCGTACTGTTCGGCCACAAGTGATGAGAAGACGCGATCGATTCGGTTCGCTATTCTCGAAGTTTGCTTTTGGATACGTATGTATAGAATTAAGTGTGCAAACTATACAACATATGTCGTACTCAATAGCTCAGCCATTCGGCACTTTCGTCGGCGGACAGATTCTCGGCGACGGCAATCACGACAGCGACGATCAGCTCTACCATTACATCGCCGTATTTATTGTGAGTTTGTCGGCGCAGACAATCGCCTTATTTTGGGTGCTAATCATGGTTAACGAAAAGAAAAGACTGCCCGACACGCTGTCTATAGTGAGGCGCGAAGTGTTTGAAGTGAGCACCAATTCGTTGGACACACTAGACTCGAGCGCCTCCACTGTGTCTGTGGAGCAACCCGTCGACAGTGTGCGAGTCATCAAATTTCTGCATCACCTCAGGCACTTGTTTGACTTAAAAAACGTGAAGGACATCTTCAAGACGTGCACAAAACCGCGACCAAATCACGCGAGAGCTCAGATATGGCTGCTGTTTCTATCGATCAGTTGCGTACTGCTCTCCTATTTGGGTGGAATGATAATCCTCTGGCAATACGTGGAGAAACTGTTCAGCTGGTCGGCCAAACACTACTCGAACATCAACTCATTGGTTACCGTTTTTACGATATGCTCGATGGCCGTCGTTATTCCCGTATTTGTCAGGCGCATGAAAGTTCGTGATATGCTTTTAGGTAATGCTCTCATGACGGAAATTTTTGCTGAATAATCAATAATAAAAACATTTTATTCAATAGCCATAATTGGAATCGTATCGCTCTTTGCTCAATGTCTATGTCGAGGTTCGTGGCAAAAGGAAACGGGTTTATATTTATCATACTTTTTCGGTGCTTTCGCGCCGATAACGCCAATCGCCATCCGATCTCGACTGTCGAAGATAGTGGCGCACGACGAACAGGGAAAGATTTTCAGCCTAATGGCGACCGTCGAGTCGTTAACGCCGACTCTGGCGTCCGTGTTTTACAGCACCATATTCGGCGCCAGTATCGACACATACCCCGGCCTAGTGTTTCAAATCGCTGCAATTATTTTATTTATTCCATTGTCTATAATGATTTGGATAGACTTCTATTGTCCATCAGTGTGATTGTAATTTAGTTTTAGTTTTGATATTGTAGTTTATATACCCAGTGCTTAGTTTTATTTTTATTTAATGCACAAAATTTAATTAACTTTAAATTTATATATATTATATACAGAAAGAACTTTATAATTTACAAAAATAAAATTGTATTACTATTTAACTCAATTTTTGGATATTTATATATACATCATTCAGTGAAGGTACACAATGTTGTAAATGAAATTCAATATCAATAAATTACAAAATAAATTGTTGCGTTTTAAAGAGATAGCTCTAACAAAATAAATATAAATAAATAAAGCAAAAATATTTTTTTGTCCAAATCATTTCGATCGTTAATCAAAGTTGACATTAACGTGTTATAAATCTCAGCTCTTGTAAATCATATGAGCGCTTATATAACTTCGTGAGAATGACTAACATGATAGTTACTATGGTATTTAATTTAGATAATTTATACTCACGATAAATATATGATTTTGATTTTATGAAAAATATATGTACAATTAATCTTTGAATATCTTTAAATTATGAAATAAATTTTATTAAAGAAGGTTAAATAAAAATTGAAATTAAGTTTTGTAATCAATATTTTAGGTTTATTTTACTATTAAATCTGATTAAACTGATTAAATCTGATTAAAATAATAAAGTTTACATATTTTAGATTTTAAATAAATATAAAGTTAAATTTGAAAACTAGTCATTTGTTACTGTTTGCCAGCGTTTGGTGAGTGAGTCGCAGGAATGCCATTCATATGTGACGACAATTCATTCACAAATATATGAATGAAATGCAGGCGACGTTACGCGCACTACGCGTGCTTTTGTTTACATATTTTTGATTTGTTTTGACTGTGCATTTGTTTTGATTGTGTGCTGTCATGTGTTTTGTTTACTAAGACTTTAACTTTGAAACTAAATTTTTTCGGTGTGACAACACATATGATGGTTAATTAAAATTTCATTAATTTATGTAAAATGTTTGGATATTCTGTGAAAGATTCGTTATTTTATTTACAAAAAAGAAATAGTAGAAAATATAAAAACTAAACAGATATTAATTAAATTTTTAAAATTATAGTAATAGAATTTTCACTATTTATTAGTCAAAGTGAATGACATTAATAATACATTATTAAATTAATAATGTCTTTTACTAATAGCTAAGTGTTAAGCTTAATATTGGATAATAATATAAGTAATCCAATAATAACTACAACAAAACTCAATAACGCGATACAACTTTTGAAATACATTATTAAACGGTTTTTATTAGATTTGTTTGATTCATAAATAGTAAATATCATTAAAATATTCATTCCTATTATGGATTATTTAATTGACAAAATAAAGGGTCCTTATTTGCCAACACTGGTTGTGGTGATGACTAACATTTTATTAATTGCAATCTTTATAATACTCTATAAAAAGCCATACAAAAGAGCGATCGAAGAATTTTTTGATAATTGCAACGAAAACCAAGTTAAACGAAGATATTTGGTTAGAATCGTATTCGGAGACAGCACTCGAACCTTTTATATGAAATCGACAACATATATAGTAGTCATCAAATCGGAAAAGAGTTTTATCACTCGTTTCATATTAACGTCAGAGTGGATGATCAATAAAAGTCATAGGTTTGAGAAACACACGCGAGAACTCGTGTTTTTATTGTGTCGAAAGGAGCCGATGGTTAACATTCGTTATGTCAAGCTTAACCACAACTGCATCACCGGTCAGATCAGGATTTATGATTTTGAAGTGCAAGACTTGACAAACGGTGACAAATACAAGAGCGGTTCAGACGTAAGCAAAGATCGTATAGTGATGTTAAAGCCTCGAGAGTCGCGAAGTGGACAGATGTTTGGATTGGTTGAGACCAGAAATGCAAAGATTAGCCGAAAGTCTTTGCGTTTAGCAAAAACTCCACTCATTTGGACTCACGAATACGCCATATTTTTCTTTTTGTCCATTAATCTAATGTTCGTTATCTGTGTTTTTTTCATTGTGGACTCTGATAATGGTTACGTTAACGCATATTCGGGTCAAGTGTCGGAAATTTTCTTGACTGGACTTATTTCGGGCGTCACGTCTGCCGTCGTGTTTGGACTATTAATTTCATGCTATCGTTTCTCTATGATTACTATACGAAATGAATTGCGATTAGAGAACAGTAACAAAAATATGAGACACGCGTTTCAAATCATAATAGTTTTGTTGGGAATATTTTTCGGGGTTATGGCAGCGATTGGTTTCATATGGAAAGGAGTGGAAGAGGATCTGCAATATTGGATATATTCGGTGGCGTTTGCTTTGATTGTGTTTACCGTTTTGGTGGCGATTCTCGCAATTCTTGGCATACATTTACGATTTTATCAGGTTTTAGAATCCAAAACACTCAGTGATGAAGAGACAAGTAAAACAAAATCTACAAATTAACTAACGATAAATCAAATATTTGATAAAAATATATTTAATTTACTTATATATCATATATACTGATATATATATGTAATTTATAAATTCACTGTAAATGATAATAATTATATTGATGTTTCTTAAGTGTAATTTAATACTAATACTTGATAGCAATATATGTTTTATTTTATTAAATAAATAATTATCTATTATAATAAAAAGACTAATATTATTAAAATTTTTATTAAAATATAATTTATTAACTGTTAAAAACCACACAATAAAAGATGATTTTGCGTGGCTTTAATATATATAATGTTTTAACTTAATCTAATGAACTCAAAGAATTTAACTCAAACTATAAATGGTTTATTTTAACAATTTTAAAATTGCATATTTTTAAATTTCAAATAAAAATGTTTTAATGTTTTATTATATTTACATTATATATTGATAAGTTCTAATGTATTTTAAGCCGAATTGATTTTTTTAAATTGATTTTTCTTTAGATAAACCATATCCATAAGAACTTATAATACCCTAAAATCTCGATTATAATGCGCGCATTATATAAGAAAAAATGTAAAATTTATTGAAAAAAAAACTAATCTGCGCATTATACATGGAGTGCGTATTATATATGGAAAATTTAATCAAAGACATCAAATTCAATATCAGAATTAGTTTGAAATTACTCAAGAATTTCATGATAAGTTTCTAAATAACTATAGTTACTTTCGTCAGTTTCTGTCAATCTCTATCTACAACTTCTAAGAATTTGTTAATTTAAGTTTACTAAACTCTCGTGACTCTTAATATCATAAAAATTCATGCGCATTATATATGGGGTGCGCATTATACATGGATATTTTTAAAATTTTATTTAATATTTAAATGCGTATTCATGGGTGCGCATTATAATCGGGATTTTAGGGTACATTAATTAATTGCAAATGAAATTAATTTTAAAAAGCAATGATTAAACTAAAATCTCTAACTCTAAATTAATATTTTACAGTTGAATAAAAGTGTACGCTTCACAGTCAACAATAGACAATCTGCTGGACTGCTACGAACTGGTCAAACGAAGTCTGGTAACGGCTGGTCAATCTAAATATGGACAACAAATATCCGGAACAAAGTATGATTAATCACGACAGAAGTATATTTCATAACAATCAAGAATTTATTTTCATCCATCTGTGCAGAAGTGAGTAACACTTCTGCAATAGAAATATTTGATATCCAAGGTTATCATAATGTGGTGGTAAAGAGTTTGAGAGTTAGCTATATTTAAAAAAGTAGAGTCCTTGACAATTAGCAGTCGTAAAACACAATATACACATTTGCGTGCATTTAATGCTGAGCTACCATTCAAATGTGTTTAAGTAATGGTAAATATTAGTTTTGTTTTTATTTAATAACATTATCAAAATTTGTGTGGAGTCGAGTTTGAGTAAAATGTTTGGATATTTAATGAGTTGATTCGGTTTACGATTTAATTGTCTATTAACTGCTAATTTTTGATAATATAAACGCCTTCATAGAAGTGAACAATTAATTGCAGTTTCAATGCAATTATATATAAAAATGTGTTACAATCAAATTGATTGAATGTGTGGCGCATTAGTGTAGCAGATATTGCGCTCTCAAGGTTTGTCAATGCATTTCATTATATTTCATATCATTTATACTTTATTAATGTAAAACATTTTCATTAATCATGGAAAAAATATAATATATAAATGTATAAATATTATCATAAAATATATCTAATAATAATTTTAACTGATTTTATTTATACGAATTTTATAGTAATTTCAAATGAATTCTTTAAATCTATATTAATTTGGTTTATTTATCAGAATATATATTTATTTATATACAGTATCTCAGAATGTAAGCTTAAAATTAAAAAAAACTCTACTTTAATCGTCGATATTTTTATTATTTTTTAGTGTAAAAGTGAACAAAAAATGCTCAATTATTGGTATCAGTATTTTGTACTTGACATCAATTTTGGCGTATCTCGAAATTTAATGATAGTTTAAGTTGTATTAAAAGAGGGTATATGTATATCTAAAGTTATATATGGAAGACTAAATAGGATTTGTGTTTATCGGTTTAAATTTTTTTTGAAAAGAATTTAGTTTAGTTGAGAATTAATAATTGTTTAAAGCTATTAAAATTTTACAGCTGTTTAATAGATTTAAATGAATAAAAATAAATTTTAAATAAGTCTAAAAATATATATATAAAGTTAATTACTGTTTAATTTTTGACGAATAAACAAAAAAATATCTAATCATACGTAACGATAAAATTAGATAATAGAACAAAATAAAAAATCAAATTATAGTATAGAATCACCTGAAAGACGAAGTACTGAGTAATTGTAGTACTAATAAAAATATCACGAGATTATGATTCGATAAAACACCCAAACATTTTGCCAAATAACTCTTAAGTTTTGTCATTTACACGTCTAACTGTCTTATTTTTGACTCTAAAAATATATATATGCAATGCCTAGGATTTGGTCATTCTTGAGTCGGCTTAAGATCGAGCCCTATGTTCTGCTGCACACCGTTGGCTCGTCGGTGTCCGGCGTGACCACCAGTTTGCTTCTTCAGGACAAACTATGCGCGATTACGTACGATCAGCCGCAGAATTTCTGCATCGATTTGAACGCCATTACGCTCGACGACGACCCGCAGAATATCAAGGATAAAATACTATCCGAATCCACTGTGTTTGGCCTTTACGGGTAATTACAAAGTTTGCAATTTAAATTGTAATAATTGCTCATATCTGGCATATTCAGCACACTATTAACAACAATTCCTGCCATAATTTTTTCGATGTTTTTCGGCTCGTGGACCGATAAGTACATACATGGACGCAAAATACTGCTAAGCTTATCAAGTTTAGGATCGATTGTCACCACAGCTTTGCATATAATAAATGCAATCTATTTTAATTGGGGTATAATTAGCTGTTAATTAATAACTATTTTCGCAGAATATAATATATATATGTTGTGAATTTTATAATTGAAATAAATTCCTGCTTTAGATCCGTATTTTCTGTTGCTAAACACTCTTCCGTATGCCTTAACGGGTGGTTTTATGGCGTCTCTAATGGCTATTTACAGTTACGTCTCGTACACCACTCCCGAACATCTTCGCTCCGTTCGGTACACAATCATCGAATTATGCTCCTCATTAGGTTTGTTAACTCAATTAATTTCTACAGTATCTTATTTTGATGATTAGTCATTTTGTGATCACAATATGATAAAAGCACAAATGGATAACCTTTTTAGAAATTAATTTACAGATTAATTGTTGTATATATCACTTTCAAGGTTTTTTGGTATAAAAACAATTACTATGTATTTGGTATTGTTATTGATTATTTTAAGCGTGTCTTTTGAAATTTGTGCCAAATATCGAGTTTGCCTCCACTAATTGAAGATAAGAGTTTTTGCGAAATCACAATTATGTATACGAGCGGACACACAGTTTTAATACAATTTTGTTATAAATTTCTTACAAAATAATTTAATTTTTTAAATACAAATTTTAAAAATACAAATTAATTTAATAATAATATTTGATCAGCAATTAATAACATGAATCATGAAATATCGAAATTTATTCTCAATTATTTTATCATCCAATTAATAGCTAATAACTAGTTTATTAAAAAAAATTTTGAAAAGTATAACTCTTATACTTTATTTACGGATACTTGAAAGCAATAGATATTGAAGTACTTGTTAGCTATTATTTGATAGCTTTAAAAGTGAAAGTTTATGAATTATATTTAAACAAAGATAAGTTAGTTAAAGATAAAACCATTTCTTCAATTCTTTTTCATTCATTAACCACTTAATCAAAACTCCAAATATTTAAATTTATTTTCATTAATGTATTTATATATTTATTTTTCCAAATATTAAAATTCACATCAAATGCACTTTATTAATGTTATAAAGTTTAATCATTTGTTTAAACATTTTTTATTAATAATTATTCATTTATGTTATTTATTATAAAAGCGCAAAAATTTCAAACATTTAAAATCTAATTTAGATTTTTAATTAATTATATAAAGAATTTTTAAATATTTTACATAATTGATATAACAATATAAATGAAAAATTGTTGCCCTCAATCAATAAAGAATAAATAATAAATCAATAACATTGCAAAGTACAAGATTAGTTAAAAATAGAAATTTTTTAGCTCTCTCTTATCATTTATACAACTGTATTAGATATGAATATGAGTGGCAAATAGGTGTAAATTCATTGTTTGTTATATTTCTTTATCTATTTTGCAATAATTTAAAATATTGACTTTCAATTCTGCAGAGTAACGACTTTCTCAAAGATCTGTAAAAGTGATTCGTCATAACATGTTAAAAATAAATTTAGACTAAAAGTTTACGCACAAACATATTACCATTTTTAAAAATAAATAGCATTTATTGATTTTGAGATAAAACTTGGTTTGTCTGAAATATTAGTTTGTAAATATTAAAGGTGACCATTAAATAATTTGTAACTAAATTTAGTAATCTAGATATTAGATAATTATTTCAGGCGCACCACTGGGAACCTTCATCGGTGGCCAAATACTAAAGAATACTCCAAACAGTACAAACGGTCATTTGCATAACTACGTCACTATATTCACGATAACGATTACTTTACAAATCGTCGCATTTATATATTTATTAATTGTGATCAATGAAAAGAAACCGATTGACGAAACGTCTCCTCTATTGGGCAATGATATCAATGAGAATAGAGAGTCTGTGAGCGGAATTAATGATTGCGATGACAAGCCTGACAATGATGGACAAAACAGAGTTTCGAGTAACAATAAATGGTATTTAAAAAGTTTTGCAAATAATTTTAAATGTTTTTCTATAATTATTATTAATAGTGTTTAATGTGAAACATTAAAACTATTACAATTTAGGTATCATCCGCTTAAACTATTGTTTGACACGCAAAACATCCGCGAAGTGTGGATCTGCTGCACAAAGCGTCGCGAGAATCACGGCCGAAGCCAGATCTGGATCATGATTGGCTCCATGTGTTTCATTGTGATATCAATATCGGGTCTCTATCACATCACGTTTCAATTTTGCGAGCGTGTGTACCTCTGGTCGGCCACCTTCTACTCAAACGTGTCTTCGATCAGCTCTTTGGTGAACACACTGGTTATGACAATAGTGGTGCCGATATTCGTGTTGAAATTAAAAATTTCCGACATCAACATGTCTATTATTGGTGTGCTCTCGTTTTTCTTTAAATATCTCGCTATCGGTTCGATTCAGCATCCGTTTGGATATTACATTTCAATCATAATTGGTTATATTTTTACTATCTTAATGTCAAAAGTCAAATCATATATTTTTAACTCATTAATTACTTATAGGCTCGTTGACTGGCTTGACAACCATAAGCATTAGAGCGAAATTGTCGAAACTGGTGGCCAAAGACGAATTGGGAAAAGTGTTTAGTCTGCTTTCCACTCTCGAATCTATAACGCCCACCATTTCATCTTTATTTTTGACATTTCTTTTCCAGCAGACCATCACTTTCTATCCCGGACTTATTTTTGAAGTGTCGGCCGCTATTTTGTTCGTACCTTTAATAGCTATTATGTGGATTGAATTGAACACTGTTCGAACCAACTCTTAGAAAACTTTAATATAGCGCTTATATCAGTTGAAATTAATATCAAGTTATTAAGTTATTAATTTTATAAAAAATATTTATCAATTATTCATAAAATCATTATAAAAATAGTTTATACTGTATTATAATTTTTAATATTTTATATTTATATATATTATTAATATAAAAATTAAATAAATATTACAACTACATATTTTATTATTTATTTAATTAATTTGATATTTCTTTTCTAGAAATAAGAAAGTTCTTAAAGTAACATTTTTTCGATACTTCTAAGAAAAAATTTCTAGAAAAGAAATATCACAAAAATAATATAATGTAAATTATTTGCTCATTTAAATAATTTATTTTGCAATATTGATTTTAATTATCTAATATAATGCTTATTATGCATAAGTGATTTATTTCTACAAATAATACAAATAAACTTTATCGCAACACTTGATAGGAAATAATAAAAATAATAAAATTATATATAAAAGATTTAAATCAATATTTTCGAAATTGTCTCTATAACAACATTAAACACAATTAAACAAATTGAATTCAGAAATAATATGAAACAAGACTGAAAAGCTAAAACAAAAAATACCCAATTAATAAATTAAGTTTAATCGGATATAAGAAAATTTTATGACAATTGTATTAGAATTTACTTATTTAATACTAAAAAATGTATTTCAATGTTTCTCACAAAATGCGAATCAGCTTGAAATCAATTATCCGTTTTATAATAATAGCGCTATGCTTAACAATGCTTTTATATCAAACAGTTTATCATCTCGAAAGTTACCTGCAATACGCCTCCAATGTTGACATCAAGATTCGCCACTCAGATAAGTATCCGTCTATAAGCGTCTGCATCACCGATCTGTACCACTTTTACGACGCCGAAACACTGATGCGACAAAACCAGTCATTTAACTCGGCTTTCTATGAAATACTAGGCAATGGCAGCGATTTGCATACGTTGGCCGAAATACAAAAGCTCTACTTTAGTGTTTACGGTCCCAATTATCCCAAATATACCAATTATTCAGTCAATTACTACACACTGATCGAAGTGGACTGCAATATAATTTTTCGCAGTAATATTAATCAATTGGTTAAATGCGATGACATTTACGATCCAATATATAGTCGAACTGAGAATTACGAATGTATCACATATTTTAGTAGTCTATTCAGTGAGCCCTCACCGATACTAATCAGTAGACTCACTGAATTGAGAAAAAGTAGTTTCGAAGTGAGAGAATTTATTCACTTAGGAATCAAAGACAAAGTTTTCAGACAGAAACCAATTGAAAAGATACTATTGGGTTGGTTTCTCGTAAGTGTAATGTATTTTCACTGTACTTATTATAATTTTTTTAAAGATGATTATCGAGTGTTCGCATTGATTCACTCGCCAAAAATGATACCAAACAATGATTTCTTATGGAAAAATCAATTGCGGACAACTATATTGAAAGGTAATAAGTATCACATGGTTTTCAATAAGAGAACTATAGTTCGTTTGCGGTATCCGTACGACAAGAAATGCGAACAATATTCGGACAACAACTCCAATGACTTCTGTTATACGAACTGCTTTAAGAACACACTCAAAACGATGAACGAGTGTGTGCTACCAGTGGTTCCCATTATATACAACACCACCGATGATGACTATCTCATGTGCAACTCAGCTGTTTATTATTTCGATAACAGTTCGCTTCACGACTATCTGAAAAGCAAGTGCAAGAAAACGTGTCCGAATGACTGTCAGGAAGAGATCTACGACTACGAAATGATTGGTCAGCATAAGGATCAAGAAATCAACTTATCTTCTGGTAATTATAGCGCTCTCGTTGTGGTCTTCTTGAGTGACAACGAATTGCATTACATATATCGGCCGCGTATGACACCCATTGATTTTCTCGGATGTTTGGGAGGATTGCTATCGTTATGGTTAGAGAAAATAACAATTTGGCTGTAAATTATAAATTTCTAAATGTTTCCAAATGACAGGTTAGGTCTTTCATTCGTATCGCTTTATGATTACGTTGTCGTTGTCATCGAAAGGACGTGCAAATATTTGAAATTTAAATGATATTTGATTTTCATATCATTAACTTATTGAATACTAAATTTGTCGAAATTAATTAAAATTTAAATAAGAATTGAATTAATTAATTAATCAAATTGAAAAAGATTTTAATTCGTCAAAAATACAATTGCAAACACAAATAATTTCAAATTAATGAGAGTTTAGAGCATTGCCATCAAAATTACACAAATTTCAAAATTCAAGTTATAAAATGAGAAATATTTTAATAGTTGTAATAAACATTAGTTGTGATAAACATTTATAATAAATTATCCATTGTATCAAATATAATCAAACATATCAAAAACAAGCTGAAATTATCACATTTTATGAGTAATCAATCGAAAGCTATTCAATATTATTAATCTTTACTTAAGGTGAGGCAAAAAGTTTTCGAATTCCAAGTTCGGAATCGTTTTGATTTCGTTGAAGAGATACTCATCTTTATTGGTTAATACGTTGATGACAGTCGAGTTGCGGCCGACTCGGCGCAAGTAGTCATTGCGATGGCCGATGCGATAGTTGATGACGAGCGGGAATTCGTCCAAATCGACGCCGCGAATCGAGTCCGGATAAGTCACGATTATGTCCACATTTCCGGCGCGAAAGTCGCGAATGACTTTGTCGCGCGTGTCGGTCGGCATCGCGCGGTGCAGTTTCGCGATCTTATACTTGTTCTGCTTGAGTAACTCACTCTCTAGTTTCTCGGCCAGCGGTGCGCTATTCGTGAACAGCAATATATGATTGCCGTACTTGTCTAAGATAGTGCAGAGGCATTGGAATTTGAGATCGTATTCGCTATATATAAAGAAGTGCTTATTGTTGGCGATGTTTGTCGAGTGACTGTCCTCAACGTAATAGTGAACGCAGGCGTTTGCGGCGATTCGGATGGAAAATTCGGACAAATGAGAAGTGAGGGAATTTCCAACGAATATCACTTGAATTCTTGCGTTCAATGCCTTGTAAATCAACTCCAAATTTTCGAAATACTTGTCACTCTTGAAGAGCTGATCGCAGAGTTCGAACACCACTGTCTTGATGTTGAAGACGACTATCATCTTCTTGTTGATGAATCGGACCACTTGTTTGGGAACGCCGACCAACACCTGCGCGCGCTTAATGCCGGCCATATCGTTGACACTGCGATCGTATCTGTCGTTTCGAAAGTGGCGATCGTTTCGGTCGAATCGCTTTCCAGCAAAATCGTCAACAATGGACTCGCACGAGACGTTCATGAAGACGGCCAGCGATCGCAACATCTTTTTAGTATAGGCAGCGTTGTCCGAATACGGCGTGAGGATCAGCGCCTGACAGCACTTCAGTTTGGTGTCGATGCGCTGCAAAATGGCGATACCGACGGCCGACGTCTTACCGCAGCACTCCTTTCCCTCGATCAGCATATTTTCGCCGCTAATGAGCGGCGCCAACAGCTGTCTTTGGGCGACGTTGGCGTCGATGAAGCCGTAATTTTTGATGCTTCGCTGCAAATCGCTTCTCAGACCAATCTCTTTAAAATAGTTGACACTATGCGCCACTTGATTGACGACGTCTGCCACGCACTAAGTGTCCAAAAATAATTTGTTGACATTAAGCTTAACCAAAAACCACACAAACCTGTTTAACCTGATTCTCGTCATCGATCGGCTCCGATTCGCCATTCGCTGGCAAACTATGGCCGTCGGAAGAGTGGTCGACATCGGCGTCGTCGAGCAGCTCATGACTGGTGGGCTCGCGTTGGCGGTCAACGGTCTCGTTTGGCAAGTCGTCGAACGCGCGGAGAGCGGTGTCGTACTCTCTTTGGTGCGCACCGATGGCCCACCGGTTGGCGTCGATCTGTCGGTTGTGGTACTCGACGCGAATGGCGAGCTCTCGCTTCAGATGGTCTCTCAACGCATCCATCACTTGAGACATGTCGGCCAACACTGACTGAGAGTTGCAAACGTTTCAAACGTGATGACTGTGTGATCACGTGTCGCACTGCTCAGCACTCTCTCAGCACTCTCTATGCCTGTACTGTAACAGTAACTGCACTAATGCTAGACAAAGCTTAGCCACTAATCAACACTAAACTATCAAATTTCCTAACTTGTGATTACTGTCAACTCAAATGAATTTCAAACCAACTCATTTGAATTTGCGTTCGAGTTAAGCGCGCGATAAGTATTGTTTATATTTTATATCAATTATTATTGTTGCATGAATTCATGATTTGTAACTTATTCTTACACTGTATTCAACTTAATTTTAACTTACTTTTAAAATTATTCACTTCTTTAATAATAATATTTTATTTGCTATATTTATAATTAAGCCATTTATAGTTATATAATTATAAAAAATCATTAAT
>JAQIYA010000433.1:0-20651 GCA_034699355.1 Microtritia minima
ATAGCACTAAATTTTCTTTAATGAGATACCATAAGGTAATATTGGATAAAGCAATTATCTTAAAATGAAAATAAAGTATATAGTCTTCATTTTTTTCTTTGTCAGTGATTGTGGAGGAAACAAAAAAAATCAAATCTATCGGCCTATCATTAAATAAATGTAAAGTTCCTAAAAAACCAATAGATAGATGACTTTACAATATAAGCTCATGTATTAAGTTACTATAAATTTCATTAAGTTTGACTTAACGCACGAAAGATAATTTAATTATTAATTTACAATTCGAATCATATTTTTTTACATTATGTATATAAAAAAAACTACACTAAACTACAATACGGTCGGAAATTGTTAAAAATAGTTGGAATTAATTATTTATATAAAATATTTACAGTAATAATGAAATGACAAAAATGAGGTAAAACACCCTTTTCTTGTAAGTAATGTAACGAATAATGGAGTAATTATTATTCCTCTCTTGTCCGCTAAAGAAGTACGCATTACAGCTGTTGTTAAGTTAATTTTGCATTTGAGAATGTGTTCATCCAAGTATCACAGCTAAACAGTGAGACAGACAAACTGTATACGAGTAGATGTCCTGAACCTCACATACAATAATGTAATACACATTAAGCGCATCGCTATAATGAATGCCAATGCGAGCACAAATGCTATCCTCGGCTGCAAATGTTATCATTAGATTTTACGCGTCAATAACTTTTGTTCGCAACGCAGAGGTATTAAAGAATGGTTATTGTATTGAAATGTTGTGCTCAGTGTTTGCCGGCGTTTGAGCGTTCAAATCAATACAAATGATGATAAGTTCATACAGTTAAGTAGGATTAGCATAGCAATGAGTGTTAGCAATAGTGTTACCCTCGTAGACATGGGTCCTATTCTCACAGCTGCTCACGCTGTAGAACATGATGTCGGGGTTATTGCAATCGGACGCCACTTTGGCGCACAGGCCCGTCGTGGCCGGCACTTCGCCCGTGTAGTCGCCCGTAATCGGACAGGGAGTCGACTGGAGCACAGTTGTCCCTTCAACAGAGCCAAACACAATGCAATCCACGCAACACAGCTAATTGTGTCTCACTTACTGCCTTGAGTTATCCACGAACCGCTCGCGAAGTGCTTGTCATCACACAAACTATCTGACACCACATCGCTGGCACTGTCGGCGAACTGGAATTCCATAATGTTAGGACTGCGACGCTTAATCCAAACACAATTGTAAGACTCATCTCCGCTGCATTGAGTGATTAGGAAAAGAGATTTGATTTGATTAGAATCGGATAGAGTGGGAGAAGTGTGTTATGTGTTACCACTGCGTGACGGAATGCACTATAAAGCGGTCGTTAGGCGTGTTGTTCTGTCGCGACACACAGCGCGATGTGATGGTCCGGAACTGATTCGACTCGTCTTTGAAAGTGAAGAGATTGCCATCGATGCGCGATCGCTGCCATTTCGCTTGCATCCAATCAGCAAATCTGCATTTCGAGCCCTCCACTAGTGGTGGCATTTTTTTGTTGGGCACTAAAATCAAAGCAATTAACATTCTTTGACATTTCTCTGCAATCACTGTGTGTGTGCTTAACTTACGCGGCGATAAAATAAGCGACTCGAAGCCACTCGTAGAGCTCGTTAATTGTGTGAAACACGTCGAATCGGCTGATAAAGAGACGTAAACCTGACCCGTCGATGGCTCTTCTTTGTACATCTGAAGCACAAAAGAAAATATTGCAATAATATAGTGAGACTTGAAATGAACGCAATATAGTTATACAGACTGTACACTAGTTGTACACTCTCTACACTCAAAGTATGCCCAGAGTTGCAGTCATTCTCTAACTATTCACTAACTATTCTCTAAGTTCTAGTCTATTCTCCAGTCTAGTCTCTCAATTGTAATTTATTTGATTGCCGAGACCGTAGAGATTCGGTTACATTAGAGTGAAATAGGTTTATGTTCGGTGTTGCTCTTCACTTGTCATTTCAAGTGGGAAGTGTTCGCCGTCCTGTTATTTTAAAGCTTACACACTGAGATAATGACTGCTGGCTATTATTATTTTTTGTTTGCTTTTCGTGGAACATATATTGCAATATGTGTTTGAATAGATATTATGAATGGTGGAGAACTGTAGCGCAGTTGCACTGTAGACACAACTCTGCACAAGCATTACAACAGGCATCACAACTGCATACCGAACTGCTAGCCATGCGATGAATGCGAGAATGCAATAAACGAAAGATATGCTACTCTCGCCTATCATACAATCATGTGTACAATCATTTGAGCAAATCTTATTCGACTGCATCACTGCAATAATAAACCACTGCCACCGCAATTGTGTAGAGAATGTATAGTTCAATGTGTAGCTCAATGTACGGCTGAAGGTATAGTCGAGTGTAGTGAATGTACTTAACTTACAAACATTTGGCCTCACTTTCTTTTCTGACGAACTGAGTCAGTCTATAATAAATTATTGCACGAAGATTTGTCTTCGCAAAAAAAATATTTGAACTTCTCTGGTGAAGAGGTGCTCATATAAAAACGAGAAGTCACAGACACACAGGTAAGTATGAAGAAAATGGAAAAATCTAATTTCTCGCTACAAAAGATGACTGGAATGCGAAGTAATTACGGGAATGAGTGATTGGGTGACAATTTGCTGCGCGTCTAACAATTGAGTTGCAGGCGGTGTACATTAAAAGAATTGAAATCACTGATAATTTAGTTGCCTATAATAGCTACTCATAATAATAAACAATACTCATGAAAGGTAGTTGTGAGGCAGTTGTGAGTCGGAATTTTAAGGACAATACTGTAGGCCTCGATTTGTATGCTGATTGCCCTCAACATTGCCCTAACATTGCCCTCAACATCGCACTCACCCCACAGCGATACTTCGGTCTTGCTTCTGGTTCTTCACGCAAATCCATTAATGCCAAATAGCGGTCTCCGCTCTGGCTTTCCCAGTCTCCCAGACAGAGAAAATGGATATCTGGATAATACAGGATGAGAGTGAATGAGAGTGAATACGAGTGAATAAGAGAAGTGAACGGGAGAATGATTTAAGTGAAGGGGTAGACAATGTTTTATATAATTATTATCATGTTTATCGACTTTTGCCGACATAATGAGTAGGAATGGTATCAACAAAGCGATGCCTACCCATGGCTGGAAAAGAGCATTGTCTGAACTTCGCGCCCAACGCGTTGCCGTGCGGACAATTGCTCAATTCGGACTGGTTCTGATCACAATGCAGTTCGCCGTTGTTAGCGATGTAATTGAATCGATAGCGACCATTGAATGGACAGAACACGTGCTCAACCGTCTGCAGTCCTCCAGGTATGTGTTTGCCTAAATAGACACATCAGACTTTAAATGTTAGAGTAATTAACTCGAGACTGAAGCGAGATTATTAGATTATGGCTCGTACTCGTACGCAACACAAGGCAAGACAAGGTAAGACACCGCAGACCACCCACATTAACATAGAGACCACTTTCCTCGTCTGATTAGTTTGTCTAACGCTGTCTAACGCTGTCTGTCGATCGTTGCGCAACAAAGTTTTAAATATATTTTATGTGAAATGCGTGTACAGTTTTCTAATTAACTTTAATGATTACTTTTTATCAAATTGATAGTTCAATAAAATCTTTGGGAAAAAAGTGTTAAGACATAAGAAAGCAATAATGTCTGGATTGTACGTTGCGTTGCGTAACGGACACCGTATGTGTAAAGCAAGTTATTCACAATCGATTCAAACACACAGAGCGAGCAATTTTGGTTTTGAAGCTGAAAGCAAAATACCGTAATAAGAGAATATTAGGGTATATTATGGTACACACAGACCATACCGACGATTATCTATTTAGTTATATTAGTTCTTTCATTTAATATGTCAGTCACATTCTCGATATAGCGTATTGAATGATGAAATAATAATAACAATAATAATAACATTATCAAAGATGAATTTTAAGTTTTTAAGGAGAGTTCGTATCGGCGTCTGTGAGAGAGAGGGCCACAAAAGGCCACTCCATAGCCGAAAACGTTTCTGATAGTTATCGCGTATAAGGTGCTGATACCGATGTGAACACCTATTATTAATATCTCAAAAAGATTGAACTGTTTTTTATTGTGAAATTTAGGCATGGCTTTGATTTATACATAAATATAAATATAATATAAATTTAGTGGGAGTGGAATAAAATTGATAGTCATTCTCACGATTAAAGGCAATGCAAAAGCATTGCGAGTTTACTTTAGATTAATATATGGAGGCATACGAAGGCATACTCAGGCATACGAAGTCGGAAAAGAGCTATTACTGCTCTGGAAAAATGTTGCTCCGACATGAGAAGAGCAAACAAAATGCATTATCAATAATATATCACAAACTTTAATTTAAAATAGTCGCGCCCACGTCTCGCATACTTCTGGCCGAACTTTGCTCTTTCGGCAAAATGTTTTTCTTTTAAATAATGACAACATTGTCAGCGTAAATATATTTTTGACGTCTAGTAAATTAAATGTTATAATAAATATTGACTTACGAAAGAGCATTATTTCTTTAAACTTTCTCTCGAGCACATCCTTGTCTAGCGGACACGTCGCTCGGGCCGCGTCCTCATTGGTGTAACACCGGGCCAAGCCTTTGGAGAAACTCAATTAAAATGTTTCTCATTCGTGTAACTCAAGCCTCGAAGTGAGCGAAAAGTGAGCTAACCTTCAGTGTGTAATTGAATTACGTTCGGTGTCTTCATAGTGAGGTGAAAGCAGCGCATGCAGTCTTCAGCTCCGGTGCTGTCTTTCAAAATCACATTATTGCCTCTCCTTTTGTGACAGCGACCCCACGGAGGTATCGCGTCGGCCTCTATTGTGATCTCCGAATATGTCACTACACTTCCACCACTGCCACCGTCAGCACCTGATGCCTGGGTCTGAATGAGGAACGTTCCCTGATATTCGATGGGAAAGTAGCACGCATTTGACTCTGTAATCGCAAATCAATATTGATATGAATATTTTATTGATATTATTTTGTACAACTTTTTTAATGCCAACTCAGACATAAGAATTAATACCACTATTCAAAGCACTATTCATAGCTCTTATAGGAAACATATTCAGTAATTAGAGTGAAATATAAGTTAAAATTACTCTGAATGTGCAACAATTTCATTTCACAACAGGTAAATGACCACAGTTTTGCAGTTGACTTTTATTTTTATTAATTTTTGTTATTACGCCTTGGGGTACAAAAAATTTTATATTTTAACTCGAAAGTAACGTGCGGTGGGAATCAAGAATGTAAACATAATATGTCTTTCTTTAATTGTATATAAAAGATTAAACAATAGTACGACAATAAAGTCTACTCCGTATAACTTGAAACTAGAAATTAATGCTTTGCCATACTATACGAAATTAGTTATGTTATGTACTGCTGCAGCACTTGTGTCGAAAATATCTTGAAATGATTGCATACCGGTATGAAATGTACGCTTTCAGCCAACAGGAAACTCACTTTTTTGCTTTACCTTACTTGAAGTTACCTTAAGGTAGTATATTGTAAATAATATAAGTTGCGCTATTCATAAAAACGTTTTTACGTGTTTCGGCAAGTAATTCAGTTTGTGTCAGACGTGTGTATCTCAATAAATTAAAATATTTAAATTGTTTATTTCCACAAAAAATAAATAAATAAATAAATAAAATTGCTTTAAGCATATTGAATGATAATATTAATGCAAGTTATTCGCCCCTTTGTCTCTGTTTGTCCTTGTTTTCAAACCATTGTTTTTAGTTATTGTTGCAATAAATTACAATTTATGAGAATAATTCTTTATTGTAATTTCAATTTTTCATTTAAAATAATTATGCATAATTTAAAGTATTATTTTATTATTAAATATAATTAAATATCAATTATAAAATTTTAACACATTTTATAATTAATATAATATTGACATATAATAAATTATAACATTAAACGTCATCAAAAACTTTTAAAAGCATAAATGATCACATAATCAATATGCAGTGCATAAAGAGTTATTAATATCAAATAGTTTGAAAATTGTTATGATAGCAGAATGCAATTCCTAGTAACTGGAAAAATATAATAAAATACAGTATTGTTTTATTTCAAATTTACTGACGATTTCGTGAGTTTAGATAAGAACCAAAAAATACACGTAAGTTATCAGTTCTTCTTAAATCATTTAATTTGATTGATATTGTATCATATAATTGCAAATTTTTCAAACGAAGCACAGATCACTTTAACGATAGAAATTTTAATTGAAATTAAATATACTTAATTTTCCAGCAATAATTTAATTCTATACTGCACTATGAAATTAATTCAAAGTAATGCCGAATTATGTGGAATACAAAAATAAAAGGCAAAAATGGGTGCAAAGTTAAATATGAAAGTTTACATATTTCAAGTTCACATGCTGTTTGTTAATAATTTATACGCACAACTTTTGTTTGGAAATGTACTCCAATGCGCTCCGATGTGCTCCGATGTACGGCTAGGAATTAAGGTGCGGTCAGAAACTAGGCGTTTAAGTTTGCAAACTATTGCAAACCCAATTTCGACCAAATCCGCGAGTTTGATGCTTAAATACAATTTCCCACGACTTGCGTGACATTGTATTAAATCCCGAATACTGTTGGGATGGTTAACATTACTGATGCAATTAGTTGCACATAACGCACAAAATAACTATTTTTTAAATAAGTGTCACATTCAAGACAGTGCTATCATCTAATCACCATTAAATATTTTCGAAGAGCTTTCGGGTGTGTACTCACACCCATCATCAGCTCATGAATAAACTAAATCCGCTTTAGTGGGCGATAATTCAAAGAATTTCTTGTGCTGTATATACCTATTAACTCAATATTGTTAGAGTATTTGAGCGAAAGTTCCTTTATATGAGCTAAAAGTTAAAGTTATAATTTTCAATAGCATTGTTTATATATAGCTGGATGCGAAAACAATACCTGCCCACTACTATACTCATACAATTATAAACAATAAACAATATTATTTGAGAACTTGTTTCATAACTTTTACTTAACAGTTATTAGTGAAAGCAAACATAACAATAGCGTAAAAGTGGAAAAGTTACTCAAACGAGTTAAGGATGTGAAGTGAAATAAGTTTAGATTTAGTGATCAGTGTTTCGATTGCTTTCGGAAGTTCTTAATGTTGATGACTCATTGCGTTTAATTGATATCTTAGGCCATCATATGCTATCGTCGGCTATCGTCTGCGCCCAACATTTGATAATATATGCTGCGATACTCTATTTTATATACCCTATCAATTAAAAACGGCATTCAAATGCAAACTCTTTGAACCCAACCATTCCTCCATCAATCTAGTTATCTAACTCTAGCCCTCTCTATCTATGCTATATATAATTATCCAAAGCAATCGCATAGCAGGCAATGATCAATCATTTGCTAAATTATTTGGAAACTATTAATAACGTGGTAATACAAATCAAACTTCAATGAAAAGCCAGTGCACACGATGGTCGCACTATTGTTGCGATTCATTCGTGCATTATTAGACTAATAACGCACGTTATATAATGAATCACGCAATTAAAGTGGAAGCGTTCACCTAAATCTGGCCCAACATAGCCAACAACGCCAATACAGACATAGACTGTGCAGCGTTTAGTGAACACTGGCTCAACGCCGAAGAGAGGCATCGGAACATCATTAGCGCATAGCATAATAAGCCAATCCCTAATATTTCTCTTTCATTCTCCCTATTGTTAAATATACGATTGTTTGTAATTAAATGCGCCAAAAATGCTCACTCATTCAGGTTTAGCTATTATGATGAGCTGTTATGAAAAGTGGTGTTCAATAGTTGTAAAATAGATGCATTGCTGCACCTGTCGTACAAAATCAAAGAGTCACTGATGCGCTGCTAATATTCACAATAGAGAATAGAGAAGAGCTAACTGTGTGCTACTAATCATGTTTTGGTAATTCTCGTAATGAATGGCTCGCAAAGAAATAATATTTAAAGAATGGCATGCAAACACATGAAGCACATGAAGCACATAACAAAATTATATATGATAATCGTAAATATAAAGAAGAAAAGTAAAAGCATTTGGCTCTGCATCGCAACATGGCTTTCATAAGAAAGAAATTCTTTAAAACTTTTTTATTTATCTTTATTTTATGCCAGCACTTATATTGAGTGCCACTGTGTTGTTGAAGAAAATTTGCTAAAATTGCTCAAATTTTCATCTCATCTCTCTTTCATTTCTAAAGACTGACATATTCTTCGAGGAGTTAGTTATTCAAGTGAACAGCTATAAAGTACATGACAAACGCAGGAATTTGAAAGTTTCACACACCTTTCAAAGGTGTGTCCCTTTAAATGCGTTTCAAGCAATTAGAGAGCTTATTGGGCCACAATTTGGCTCACTTTAGCCAGACTTGGGCTCACTTCGGCACTCACTTCGCCACTCACTCGCACTCACTCGCACTCGCTTTGCATCACTTTCAAGCATCTCGACTATACCTAACTTATAGCTCTGCAGTGCGTAAATATTTCTTACTTTTCAATTATATTTTAATTACGGCGCAGTAAAATGTCAGCATATCATAATTTATTGTCAACGCGGTCGTCATACTGAATCGAATTGGCAACAACTGAGTTGGGAATAAAACGATAAAACTATAAACTATAAAACTAGCAATAATGGCAATAATAGTTGGAGTTTCTTAAAAATGATTTCACTTTTTGATCGGCAATCATTAGAGCCGAAAACCACATCCTTGAACTTCGCTTGAATACCAAAAATAATTGGCATCGACTTTATATCTATATATCGTTATTGTAGTGTTACATTAACATGACTGAGATGTGATTTGGCCAAAACAATTTCACTACATTGACATCACCTGTTCTGTTCTGTTCATTTCTTTCTCTAATGTATTGTAGGAAATGCAGAAAAAATTGCGTGGTATGCTTGAATGAGTTAGAGGGGAGAACAAAAGTGTCACTCTTGAGACCTGCTTCGGCACTGACGGCACTGACGGCAACACTGGGGGTCTGCAGTCTTCGATATGCTTGCTTGTTGACAGGAAATAGCGAAATAGCGTCCTGGCCTACAGGCATACCATCTAATGTATTGATGCACTGATCCAGCGATGGCCTCATGGCATACGGCTGTACGGCTTTGTTGGCCGTCAATGCATGCTCAACACATGCCTCACATAAAAACAACTCCAATGCTTAAGCACTACTAAGTACTCCTTATTTGAATATATTATCAACCATATTATGACAATCATAGCCACTTTTATCAGTGTTTCCTTTCAGTGCACGCATTCACTCATTTGTATCTCATTCTTCTCTCTCATTCTCTCTCATTCTCTCCCTCTCTCTCCTCCACTCTCCACACACTCCTCACCGCTAATTATGAAACAATAGATCAGTGATGCGCGTGTCTCGCACTCATCTCGCTTCTGGTCATCTATTACTACCATAACTTAATTTTGTGTGTGATGCAAGTTCTGCTCTAATAATAGGTCATCACAACAGACGCTGACACTCATCAAACTCAACAATTATTTTAGTTATTAAAAGTTAAAAAAAGTTTTTAAAAAGTCTTAAAAGAGTTAAAAGTTAAAAGCTTTTAAATCATTATATCTTATTAAAAGAATAAGTTTGAAACGTAAACTTTAAAAAATCCAACTTTAATCAAACTTTACAATAAAAACTTTAATGAAAACTTTATTGTTAGGCTATTGTTATGTGATAAGCTTTGAAGACTTACCAATTACTTTGTGAGTAATGTAGAAGTAGATGGAAACACAAAATAAAATAATTTTATTACTCATATTCGGCTCTCAAACTTCATCGTTCATCAATAATTTGAATAACTAATGCGATACAAATTTGGCGAATATATATTGTGAATGGTTTCGATAGTCGCCGAACGTAAGCAAACGAATGCGTTCACATGAAAGCCTAAACTAATTGTTGCTCGAGTGGTCTCATAAGTTACCATCCAGTTTAGCGAAACAAGTTTGCACGTCTGCGTTTGCGCTCACCATCACATCCAACCCATTTAATTGAATAGCGTTGTGGGGTCCGTACTCTTCTCAAACAACTTTTTCCATTTTTTCAATGTTATAAAGTTTCTTTAACTATTTTTTTATGCGATCAGTTTTATTTTAATTCAATATCATTTCGAACTAACTTTTTTACCATTTTGTGGAAATATAATACTAATTAAACTTTATTTTAATGTTTTGTTGAAAAAAATTTATAAAATTATGATATTTGGCAAAATAAATAGTAATACTTGGTAAACATTTTTTAATTTCTAATTTACTTATATTTTTACCTTAACTTATTTTTGCAGCATTAACTAAAAGATGGTTTTGGCAAAATATTTATATAAGATCTAATTTGGTTCACCAATCTTTAAATAGACGAGCAAATGGTGGAGATTTTATTTCACCGCATTTAAAGACACTTTAAAGACACTTCATTTGTATCACTTATCACTTGAATCACTTGAGAAACTTAAAAATCTGGTCTACAGCTGAAGATTTATTCGATAAAAACGATTATTTGAGTGAAATTTTTAAAGAGAATCGAAGAGAACGGGCGAACGTTAAGGAAAGACACGATTGCTATGCCTTCTTATGCCTATTGAATGACGATTAAAGTCCTTCCGGTTTGGTCAGTATGTCGTACAGACTCTGGTACAGACTCTCGTACAGTCTTTCGTACCGACTCTCGTACGCGTTCTCAAGGGAAACACACAAATATTTTGTTCTTTACGAATTGTTCACAAGCGCTCGCTAGTCAGGCATTTCCTCCGATGGGCCACCATTTGAACTCTCTTCATATTTTATCTCGAATAAGAAAAATTTTCTCAAATAATGAAATTGTATATATTTTCCCGAATCGAGCGCTGACTTCTGTAATTTTTGTTGAACTGTAGCGCACTGTGTCTGCCATTGCATTGTGCGCTATTCATCGATGCGCTATTATTGCCAGAAAAATGCTTTATCATCGATGATAATAATTATGTAAAACTTTGATGCTTTAAATTACATCTAATGTTTATCATTGAGTCAGAAAAATGTAAAGAATTGTTACTTTTGAGCAGTGAATTGCATTATTTATTTATAACTCCTGATAAGTATCAATGTTTGTCGTTAGTAATATTACTTTAATAATAGAAATACAGCAATTGTTATGAGAGACAGAGAAACATCTTTGCTATAAAAAACTATATCTAAATAATAAATTAAATCAAACTTTGTTTTTATAAATTGTAAGATAACTTTTATTTATTATTACGATTTCAAAATGCATTTCATAAATAATTTTATCGTTATTAAGATTTAAAGTTTAAACTATCATTTCATTCTTTTCATTATTCATGTTAATTAAATAATTAAGTAAGACATCATTATTTCTCGTAACAACAGATTTAGTTTTAGGTTATATTAGAATTTGTCTTATGATATAAAAGTTTTATTTCATATTTTGTGTGACTACACATTTGAGTTTTGGTAAAGTGTTCATAAAAAACAGATAATAGGAATGGAAACACATTAAAATATTAAAAATTATTTAATTATAAAAATCAATGCAAAACAATTTACTGTAATTATTATGTAATTATTAATTTACTCATAAAAATCAATAGTTTTAGTTTCAATGTTTTAAATAATTGAATGTATTTTCTGTAACTCTATTTTTCAATCGCTGATCCCTAGATATAACTAAATTAAATTAGATGTCACAAAAAAACTTTTGTAAAACTTTTACATATTAATGAAACAATTACTCCACTTTGTACGTATACTAATTTTGGTAAATTAAAACTTTAGTGTGAGTTTCAAGCTTTTAGATTTTAGTTAACCAAAAATATGCAGCGCTGATTTTCCCAAATAAAATTGAGTTTTGATAAAAACTCGTTGTTGAAGTTTGATGCTAATAAAGTTTAACAATATCATATAAAATTACAATTACCCGTACGTTCTTTTAGATAAGACGATCTTATCTGATGAAAAAAGTTAACTTTTCGAAAAAAATAATTAATTTGGTCTTATACACGATACGGCCTTATAAAATGGAAATTTTATTTTTTGTTGAGAATATACAAATCAATAAGTTTTAGTATTTTTATATTTTAATCAAATCTATCAAAATCTTCATCAAATTCAATGTCGAAACTCTTTAATAATAAAATTTACTACAAATATTCCGCATATTCAATAATTTCGAGTTTCTTAAGGTTCGGATATGGGGATAAAAGGGAAAAAGGGAAAAATCATAAGTGGGCTAAATTTAATGTCATTTAAATAGATTTTAAAGTTGTCAAAGTTGGAAATTATGAATTAATATACCCTATACTCTTTATTAACAAAGGGAAACTTGTTGTAAAAATAAGTATTGTTAGGATAAATTACAACAATAAAGCGCGAACGTAGTGAGCGCTTAAACTAACCCACAAATTATAATAATGTTAAAATAATCTCTTTAGATGCTCATACTTATATAATAAATCTGCTGATTTTGAAATGGTTTGTTCAATCTGTACATTTAACGCCATTATAATGTGATAATCATATGCCATTTTTGATAATTTAGGATTATAACGGATTTCAATTTTTACACTTTTGAATTCCAATTTTTAGGATCAAAAAGATAAATTATCCGAAACGCATTACAAAATTAATGATTTAATTCATCGATAATTTCAATTATTGTTATTTTGGTATTTTAAATAATTTTTGTTGCAATAAATGTTTAAAAAAATTCAATTATTTATTCTTTAATTTAATTAAGATAAGTATATTTTATAAAAATAATATTAAATTCTAAAATTGTTACATAAATAGATATATAAATTCCTTGATAATTACCATTATTTTAATTTATTTCTAAAGAGAGGACATTTTAGTTAAATATACGGTTATTATTTTGGTTATTATAGACAAAATGTGGTTAAAATTTCGTTAAATTAAGTTCAAAATATTTGTTTTTTTGGCTAAATAAAAAAATTATTAATCAGAATAATGCAATTTATATTATACAATTTATTTATTAGTATTCATTAGTAAAAGTTAATTAAATTAATTGCTTTTAAGTGATTATTTAGTAAAATTTTACGTTTACGTCAGTCAATAAATTTTTATTTAGCTTTAAAATAACGTTCAACAGAAACAGAAACAATCGGTGCGCACATTACGTGTTTTCTGTGATCAAAATTTTCAAATTTACAAAATTTGTCGTAATCAGGATTTGATGACTTCTGTAAAAGTTTTGCCACACTCTCACACATTTGTAGTTAAACAAAAAATAACTATATTTAATTTAATTTAATAAACTCTAAACTAAAACTTTGAAACTTTATTCTTATAAGCTTTAAGTGACATCTATATATTGTTTTACAAAACATTAAATGTAATTTGATTGACTTCAAATTTTGAAATTAATCAAATCAATATTTCACTAGTGCTTCGGCACTTTCCTGTTTAAAATACTGTCAATTTAAAAATATATTAATAATTAATTTAAAGTACAGTTATATAAAGTATTTAAGTATACTTATTTATTAATAATTAAACAATAAAATAATCTAAAATTATATACAGTAATTCCCCGATTTAGGCAACTCATTTCGGCAATCAAAATTAGTTGCCTAAACCAAAACTTGCCTAAATCTGAGCTAATTTTCAAAATAAATAAAGCTTAAATTAATCAATATTTGTTAAAAATAATTTATAAAGTTATTTGATTACAAAGATGATGATAAAAAACTGAGTAATTTTAGATTAATTGTTAGGCTTATTATAAAAAACTAATTTTCCTAAATTATTAATAAATGTCATGTCATGTGTGAATGTAATACATTCAATTCAATATTTGGCGAAGAAATAAAAATAATTAACTAAAAGGGTCTATAATAGAGTTTGTCAGCATTAGTCGGTCGGTCAGTATAAAGTAAAAATCGTTTTATTATTATCATATGGTTTACAAAGAAATACTTGACTAAATTGAAACACTTCTATGGAAGTTATAAGAAAATTTGGTTGACTAAACCGAAATATTGCCTAAACTGAAGTTGACTAAATCAGAATTTCTTAACATTAATTGTATATGTTTTCAATTTGGGCAATAATTTCAGTTGACTTTAGTCAACTGAAAATATAGTTAAAATGAAGACTTGCCTAAACCGGGGAAATAGTGTATAATGAAAGCTTAACACCTGCTGAAACAATTAGAGCAGACATTGTATTTAATCGATAAAAGTGCTCATCTTTGCAATATTTTTTATAATTTATATTGTTTGTCGAAGAATTTATTAAATTTTCTTTTTCATAACCATCTAAATGACAAAGCATTTCGATTAGTTTATAGTGTTATTTTTTTGCAATTTAATAGTCATACCTTAGAAATATAAAAGCTTATTGTTTATCGACTCTTCTCTTGCATTAATACAATTTAGAGGTTAAAATAACATAAATGCCAATATTTTTATAACTAAAATTTTGAATTAGTTATTTGTAAAAGTTTTTAATCCATTTTTAAAATGTCAAATTAAAAAATCTTTTAAATTTTATTTTGATATTTTTTGAATAAATTATTTTAACAGTACATTTAATAAAACTAAAATGTAATTATCTATACTTTACAACCAACAGTGTTAACACTTAAACATTTTTAGTAAATTATGAGTTATACAAAATATATAATAACAACATTAAGGAGTAAAACAATTGTGATGGAAATGATAATGCATTTTAAAGAAGACATTGTAAACAAACTGTATTATCACAGATTGCAATATATTACTTCGATTAATTTTTTAAAAATATTATTTAATTGACTGAATTAAAAATTATTTTTAAGTATTAAAATAATCGAACAACACTTTACTCTAAGTATATTTATGATTAATTTTATTATTTTTATTAACCGAAAATAATAATTGTAAGTTTTGTCATTTCGTTCTCCATTTTTGTGATTATTGTTACTTCAAATTTTAATAATTGATTTTTAAAAATAAATTTACTAATAAAAAATTGTTAATTTTAAAAATAATACTTGACTTATAAAATCATAAAGCATGCATGTAATGATAAAACTTATTAATGTCCAACTTTTTTTTCCAAATATCTAGTTTTGACACAATATCTCAATTATTGACTACATTTAAATTCTACTTTTGTGCTTATTTTTGCGTTCAAATAAGCTTTAATAAGATAAGACTTAAACTTGGAGAAAGAATTTAAAAAGTATAGGAAAGTTAAGCCATTTAACAATAAATATAAATCACTTTATAGCGATTATCAAGATTTAAATAAAGTTTTCGTTGAATTAAGTCTTTCAGATAATGATTGGAATTTCCATTAAGTCAATGCTCTGCTTATAGGCATAAGTGTTGATGACTGGCAACTAATATTTTAATAATAATAAATTTAATAAAGTCTATAAACCATGAAATTTTAATTAAATCAAATGAATCATAAAATTTGAATATTGTTGGCGCAAAAAATTGAATTAAAGTTTGTGCGATAAGTAATCAAATTATCAAAAAATTACTGCAAATGCATGTAATGATTAGCGAGAAAATAAAGTTGAAATAGTTGATCAATAATTGAGTCATGAAAATCAAGTTTGTGAGACCCGGAACGCCAAAAATTGATAAAGAAGTGAACAGTTTGGTTGCGCTGTTTAGCAGAGATAACGCACTAAATATCACACGAAACGAAGCGAAATAGACTTGAACTTGAAATGAGTGCGTCGATCACAACAAAGGTCTGACCGACTGACCCTTTAAGCACATTCACGTGTGCGCTCGACTCTCCAATCGGAGCACTAATCAAAACAGTCTGCCTTCGTTTGTCATCGCAGATATGAATCTGCTTTGCATGAAATGCTTTCCACTCTGCAGTTCCTGTTAAGCTAAGCTTTACTTTTGTTGCGTTTTCAATAACTTATTACAGCTTTTAAAGCGTCTCAATATTTTAACTGTGATTTTAATTAAGATATCTCGATATCAAATATGAAGCCACTATCAAAGCCGGCAGAAGATCTGAACGAGTTAGAGAAGCAAAATGAGTTAATTAAAGACACTGAAAAGGTGGACATAAATGCGTTGTTCGTGACCAACGATAGCAAAGATGTGGCCAAACATTGCGATTCGGATAGTGTTCACTATTCAACTGTCGATTACGCTCACGAAAACCAAACCAATAGAGATGAGAGTAAATCTCGCAAAAGAGAGCGTCTTAATCGTGGATTAGCTGTCGCTTTGGTGTTCATTGTCTCGATTTGTTGTCTCGGACTCATTCTAAGCATTACTGGTGCTATTTATTTGCAAAGTTATCGCCATAAGGTTAGGACTGCCGAAGAGTCGATTCTCGGCTTGAATGTGATGCCAGTAAGTAAAACTCAATTTATTAAAATGCTATCAAGAAATTAATGACATTATAAGTTTAATCTTAAGATATTAATGTTTTCTCAAAATGTTTTTCAGGCCTCTTCAACTCTTATATCAGACAATAAGTTGGCGAATATATCTTCGGAGACCGATAAGCCTGAGAACGGGGTCACAAATGTTAATAGTGATGATAAAAATGACAGCAATGACAGCAATGATTTGATATTCAGACCGGCATCCAATAATGAAGACTTGATAGATAGTGAAACGCTGAATAAATTAGAGCCAAATTTGGGCGACTATGAAGAGGGCAGGAAAACCAATATTTTCGAGACGAAACAAACGCAGTTTCGATTTGAAGAGACTCCCACTTTGCTCGATCTGATTAGATATATTAGGCGTCTCTTGAATTTACCTCGAGTGCACTTTCATTACGACGATTAGCTATGCTTTTGATCGATTATTTGTCTAAAGCTTTTAGAAATATAAGATTTTATTTTATTTTTACTGTATCTCGAAATTGAAAATTTTTCTTATTTATAGTTCGGAACTGTATCTCATTATAAAGTTTAGATTAAATAAAAATAAAAGTTTGATAAATTCATAAGTGATAATAAAGTTCGATAGCAATTATCTAAAATGTGCTTTTATTCATAACACTGCGAACTGCATTAATGTAAACTTATTTATATGTACTCATTATTGATTATTAAACCTATTCAACACAATGAAATGTTTAATTTTATTATTTCTATATTCAATAAGTGCCGATGGATTGACATCGAGTGGCAACAGTCAGATCCCAGCAAACTATTCTGTTGAATGGTTTGATCAGAAGGTACTAGTTTTTCAAACATATTATTGCCGGTATTAATGAAAATAAATAAATAATATGTTTATTTAGTAAAATGTAAAATTTTGAAACATTTCATTAAACGTTTGTCGTTGAAAATAGATCGATCACTTTAGTTATGCAAATCAAGATCGCTTTAAGCAGCGCTACATAATATCTGTCGATCACTGGTGTGATGGATGCCCAATATTTTTTTACGCTGGAAATGAAGGCGATATCTTTATGTTTGCCAATAACACGGGCTTTATGTGGGATAACGCAGAGAGATTTAGAGCAATGGTTCTGTTTGCTGAACACCGATATTATGGACAATCACTGCCATATGGGAAGCAGTCATTTAAGGTTCAGCATTGCTTTTATTTACAGTCGCAGTTGAAATCAATTTGAAAAGTGATTGACAGTAATCTTACCGCGTCTTAGAATCTGACAAATTTAGGCTTCCTTACCACTGAACAAGCTTTAGCTGATTATGCGGAGTTTATAGACTATATCAAAGAGAGCGTACCGAATGCCAACAAAAGTCCCGTAATTGTATTTGGAGGCAGTTATGGAGGTTCGGCTATATTTAAAATAGCTCCTAATTAATAGATTGCTAAATTTAAATATACCACTTATAGGTATGCTCGCGGCCTGGTTTAGGATGAAGTATCCGCACATCACTATCGGGTAATTAACTCTCCCTTATTTATGTATTTCATTGTTTATGAAAAGCAAAAATAATTTACAATATCTAATGATAACTTATGGCTAGTAATCAATATTCAATTAAGAATTATTAAATTGGAATTTTAATACAATTTTTACTTACAATATTAACTCAAATTCAAATATAATTCTTTAAATAACTACAATTCCTTAGCCTATGATTAGCATAAAAGAAATTAAATAATCATTAGTCATATTCAGCACTAATTAGATTTTGCATAATTTTACAATTTTAAATTGTACAGTACTTTCACTGACAGTTTTAAAAACAAGAGTTAAATTTAAAAAGAAAAAGAAAAATAAGACGAATTAATGCTCTATTTAGTCCATTCGACAGTTGAGATGCTATTCGAGTAAACGAAGTTAATTATCTGTATTTGTTTCATTAGCGCTCTCGCTGGCAGTGCTCCTATTTTGCAATTTCCTCATATTTACAATTGCAACGGATATTTTGATATCGTCACCAGTGATTTCAAAAAATATTCGCAAAACTGCTCAAAAACTATTAGAAACTCTTGGGCTGCGGTGAGAAGACTTGCCAACACAGAGGAGGGACGCGAATGGTTATCCGCGACTTTCGTTTTATGCAAAACACTACAAGTTAATGATACGGACTCGTTCGTGGTTTGGCTGTCGTCGACGTGGGAAAGCTTGGCAATGATCGACTATCCTAATCCGGCCTCGTTTTTACAGCCTCTTCCAGCCTATCCTATTGGCGTACGAGTGATTTACTAGATATTTAAAACTTACGTTTGCCCACACAAACGCTTACTTGACTTCCAACTTAACCTAACCTAACCTTTCCTGTAATACGTTTATATTTAGTGATGATTACTTAAAACTCTAATGATGTAAGATATGACAGAAGTCTAATTCTAGGGATTATTTAACAGTTTAGACATTTCTAAACTAAAGATATTATAGAATTATAATTAAATCTTAAGCGCAGAACAAATTATTAATATCAATATTCACTTTACTTGTTTACAATTCAATACTTGTTACAATTCATTTGTGTCATATATTAATTCAGTAAAAATCAATATATATTAGTAACATATGTATTTAATAATAAACTTTAAGAGAGCGATGGTGTTAATCATTTGTTCTGTAAGTTTTTATATATAGATCAAAATGAATTAATATTAAACTTATATTTGTTAATAGAAATCTTAAATTTAATATTAAAATCTTTCAGGAAGTTTGCCAAAAGCTATTATGCAAAACTCTGTAGTGTAGTCGAAAGTTTTTAATGATATTAAGTTTGATCTGTTGACAACATTTTGGCATTCAGTGAACTTTCGCTGTGATTAATTTTTAGGTAGAATTTTCTACCTCATGCTATCTAAATTATGATTTCCCTCTTTCAACACAGACTAAAAAAAAGTCAAGCGACTGCCAAAATGGTACTTATTTTAAGTGACACTTTTGATGCCGATATTGCCCTTTAAGTTAGACAAGTTGACCACACTATCAATTTCCAAATGTACATACATTAAGTAAGAGTATTGCTATAATAAATTTGATAGAGAAATGGTTTAATATTATTTTTAAAAAGCATTACATCTTCTATAACAATACTTTTTTTTAATGAACTCAAAAATTAAAGCGCGTTACGAAGCACTCACAATATAACAGTTAATAACCCAAAATTAGCATAAAAAAGATAAGCAGAGAAAGTTTGCTTAATGTAAGAATCTTTGGCCTAAATTTTATGTACCTATTAGTTTAAGTTATACTTTTAAAATGTTAAACTAAAGAGTTTATAAATTATTAAAATCATTATTTATTCGTTATTTATATCAAAAAACTAATAATTTACTAATATTCCAATTTTCATCTAATGATGAAACATTTAATGCTAAATTTAATTTTCTAAAATACTTTCATAATGAGCCCTATTATCACTAATGGCATACTAAAATTTAATTACACTTTGACTTTTTACTAAACAAATAAATAAATTATTCAGCCAGAAAAATATTTCGAAACTCATATTATTTCAAAATTTTGACTCTAATTTTTCAATTCAATTTTTCTATTCTGAATAAAGATATAAAAAATATTTAGTGAAATTTTCCTTATAATTAAAATTAATTCCTTTATAATTTAGTTTACTATTAAATTTTCCTTCTTTAATAAAAAGAGAAAGACAACTGACTATTAAATTTAAGATACTTTTTTGATGGAAACGATTAACTAAAATATTCAAATAAATCTGAATAAATTATTTTAATGTAGAATTGCTACAGTTCTCCATTATCTATAATATTTGTATAATTTCACAATCTTTGCGCAACTGTTAGACTCTTCTTTGTCTAAACAGATTTTTAAGATAACTTCTAAAAGCTATTTTTAAATCTTTATAAATTTCTTGAGCCTATTTCGTTAAATAAATACAAACCATTTTCAAAGCATTATTCAATATTAGATTAAATAAAAATTTTAATCTAAAATAACTTTATCTTTTATGGTATTAAAATAATTTAGAGCTTTTAATAGAAATAGAAATTTAAAGCTGAGTAAATTCATTTAAATAACATATTTTAAATTATTCATTTATTTCATTTTATTATAATTTATATTTATTATTAAATGAATATTTAAGTTATAAAACTCT
>JAQIYA010000434.1:0-20638 GCA_034699355.1 Microtritia minima
ACATATATTTATAAAATTTCTATAAAATCTTGTTTGAATTTATTTATAAATATTTTTTCCATTCTATTATCGACAGATTTTAAAGTAAATAAAACTTCTGAATAAACATTCTTAATAAATATCTCTCTTTTAAAATATAAGTTTTATCGTTGAATTTTTTATCTAAAATGTACTACTTATGTACTTAAGTACTTACAATTAGTTACAATTCGTTAGTATACAATTGAGATTGTATTGTCAGTCTTATGAAAAATTGATGTAATTAGTCTTATTTAATCGCTTTTCACTATTTATCATGTTTTGTAACAGTCAATGCTTTATAACTTAAATTATACCAACAACTCGTGTTTTATAACCGTTGAATTTAAATTAAAAGTATTTAACAATATTTCGAGACTTTGGCCAATTAATGGCAAACATTTTAATGTCGAAGGATAGTGGCACACAGTGGAGCGGATAAACAAATGTTTTATAATTCATGCCACTATAAAAAGTTGCGCGAAATCATAGATTAAAATTTTGTTGAATCGAATCGAGTAGAAAGCGAAAGCAGAGTTCATGCGATTGATATCAAATTTAAAGTTTTTGATTTTGCAAAAAATAGAGAAATAATAGAGTTAATGCGTCACAACTTAATGCACATTAATAACAATTGATAATACGGATTAGAAAATTCTTCGTAACAATGAATACCATGTCATTTTGTGATAACAAAAAAACACTTATTATTTATTAAATAGAAATAATAAAATTTTTACATTAAATCAAAGTGTTTTAAAATTCTTAAAAATTTAATCATAAAAAAATATCTCAAGTATAAGTTAAAATAACGCTTTAAATAAAATATGATAAATAATTGAAAAAGATATTATTGTCTTAAATTTTTTATCGGTTAGTCTGATCTACTGATTAAATTTTCACAAGTTTACAAATCGTTTAATGCAATAAAATTACTGGATTACTGAATGATAACATTGTTAAAACTACTGAAAAATGTTGTTTGCATTAGTAGTTCCATCTATAAATCTATCATAAGAATTATAAGAACTTGTATTAAAGCAAACTAGTGATAAGCTGTTGTGAGTATAAAATTATATTTGTAAATGAATTGATTTGAGTGTCTTTTGATTTTAAAATTAATATTTTTAATTGTGATATGATGAATAAAACGTACAGTAATTTATTAAAATTTTAAGTGCAGAATTTTAATTAATTATTATTTTTATTTAATTTAATGAAAATTTAATTTTATAATACTAACATTAATTATTAAAACTTATTTAATTAATTAATTAATTTAATTATTTAATTTTTATAATTTTGCTTTTCAAAAATTAGATTATCTAATATAATGGCTAAATATTTTCACATGCAATTTGATACTAAATTAAATTTAAATTTAATATATTATTCAAAATATTTTAAAGTAAAACCAAATAATTTATCTATTAATTTCGAAATATAATTACAATATCTTAATTTAAAATTAATTCTTAAACAAATCATTTAAATAATGAAAATCAAATGCCTTTAATTTTATTTTATTAATAATTAATAAAATAAAATATATGATAAGATAAATAGAGATTATGTTTATGTTTGAGTCGTGAAACGAGTGATCACTAATAAAGCATAACTGTTTACAGGTGTCATACTATTGACATTTACAATACGTTCAATCAATTTTGAGCACAATTTTTCATTTTATTCATTATTTATTTATATATTTAATTCGCGTTTTATATCAGAAATTTTTAGTTTTATATTACAAATATTTATGTTCGTTAATTACAAAGATTTAAATGATTAATATATAATTGAGTATACAATTGAAGAATGGATGCGATACTATGAACAATACTTGCAATGTTGGCAACATATGGATGGCAACACAACAACAACGCTGAACGCGATTAACTAAATGGCGATCAATCGCTTGTGAGGCGAGAAGTGGCCAAATGTCGAGTCACTTCTACAAAGGGCTGTCGTCAGTGTTGGGAGGCTTTCTCATTCACCTCACGTTAGGCACGTTCTACACGTTGGGTAATGTCAACACTTACATGACCTCATACTTGCGCGCGTACGTCACGCCCGACCAGACGTACGCCCAATCGATTTGGGTGAACGCGGCCTTCATGTTCGGTCAGGGCTCGCTCATGATGTTCGGCGGTATGCTCGAGACCGCCATCGGGCCGACCCTCACCTGTCTTCTTGGGTCGCTTGTGTTCAGGTCGGTCTCGCGCGCTCTCAGTCCGCCTCAGTGTCCGCTGAGTTCACATTTTTATATTTTCAAATTTATGTTTGAATGTTGTTTTGTTTAATAGCGGTGCGATTGCGTTAACGTATTTCACAATTCAATTTGGATTCATTTATGTGGTGTTTTCGTATGGACTGCTGGCAAGTCTTGGTGTCGGCATTGCATATGTCGCACCGCTCGCCGCAGGCATGAAAGTATAATTTAAATTTCCCAAATTGTTTTATTACATAAAACTAATGCGATGTTAATTATCAGTGGTTTCCCGAGCGCAAGGGTCTGGTGAATGGCATAACAGTCGGCGGTTATGGTTTGGGAGCCCTAATCTTCAATCACGTTCAGACAGTTTACTTGAATCCTCTCAACTTAACTCCCAATCAAAACGGATATTTTACCGACGAATCGATACTCTCTCGCGTGCCATCGCTTTTCGTAATGTTGGGCTTAGTGTATCTGATAATTCAATTGATCGCTTGTCTGCTAATATTCAAACCGCCTCAATATCCCGACGAAGTCATATTCAATGAGGGAAGGTTTTTATTGATAAAATCGCCGACAAACGAGACCGTATTGGAGGGCGGATACAGTAGTAGTTGCGACGAAGGTATGCCAACACCGCCGCCAGCGGTGACGCGCATTGATTTGAAACCAAGAGAGGCGTTGCGGACAAAGCAATTCGTTCAGATGTGGCTAATGTTTGCGTTGAGTACGCAAAGCGTTCAGTTTATCAATACTATGTATAAGGCATTTGGTCAGCAATTCATTCATGACGACCACTTTCTGGCATTTGTTGGCTCAATCGCCTCCATATTCAACGCCGGCGGAAGAATTATTTGGGGTCAACTGTTGGATAAGAGTTCATTTAAGATCTGCTTTATATCGCTTTGCGCGCTTTTATCTAGTCTGATGCTGACATTCATCACTACCCAGTCTTTCGAGAGTAAACCCTTGTATTTCTTATGGGTGGTCTCCATTTTCTTCACATTCTCGGGTTTGTTTGTCATATTTCCAACTGCGACCGCACAGGTTTTTGGCAAATCACACGCTGGAACCATATATGGAATGTTTTTCACAGCTCCGGTAATTTTTTTGGCATTTTGTTAATCAGTGTTGTTTTACAGTCTATTGTTTGTAATAGGCTGTCACTTCACTTTTGGGCGCATTATTGTTCCAAATCGTTCAGAAAAATCTTGGATGGTTTGGCTCATTCTTCATGGTTGCGTTTTTAACAATTTTATGTAATATAGATTTCGCTTTGTTTTTATGCTTTTTTTTATAGATTATATAACTTAAGCTAATATGATACGTTTTATATTATGTTTAGCTCTGATAATCATGTTATTTTTTTCATCAAACGTCGAAGAATTGCGATCGAGAAAATGATGTGATCGAGAGAATGCGAAGTGCGATATCATAACATAACATACAAGCCATGACTTAAGCATTTTTACAAACTTAAGAGCGAACGACTATTTTTGAAGGCTAGTCTATTGTTTAACGATTGTTATATAAATTAAGTTCTCGTGAAAGTATAAAAATATTTATTGTTTTTAATGTTTATTGTAAACTAATAATTATTATAAAGTTATATTCTATTTATTGTTTAAAATAATTGTGATATATATAAAGCTTAAGCTGAATATTCCACGTTAAAAATCTAATGTATAAATTGATACCAAATACAATATATACCCCATATATGAATAAGAAACTTATTTTCAATAAATCTTTAACCTTGACTTAAAAGTTGGTATAAATTTGATATCACTATTGAGAAGACCTTCAAAATGCAATTTTTTCATGTGTCTATTATCTAACCTAACTCTCATGAATGGGCACTTTATTGGGACAGCTTCTCCCTAATGAGTTGCTCCAATTTGATGGCGTCGGCCGCGAATTTGCGAATGCCTTCGCTCAGCTTGTCGTTTGCCATCTCGTCCTCATTCAACTCCCATCGGAACTGTTTCTCGTCATAGTGTCTCCTTCGCAGCTCATCGGACTCCGGCAAAGACTTGGCATTTTCTGGGCTCAAAACTCGCTTTAAGGCCGAGCTTTCGTTCTCCAAGTCGGCCAACAAGTTGGGCGATATAGTGAGCAGATCACATCCCGCCAGCGCTTTGATTTCGCTCACATTGCGAAAGGAAGCGCCCATTACTACCGTTTTGTAGTCGTATTTTTTGTAATAATTGTAAATTCTGGTGACGCTCTGCACTCCCGGATCGTCGGCCGGATTTTCGTATACCTTTTTTCCGGTGGCCTTCACGTACCAGTCATAGATGCGACCGACGAACGGCGAGATGAGAGTGACGCCGGCGTCGGCGCACGCGACCGCCTGAGCGAAGTTGAACAGCAACGTCATGTTGCAGTGAATGCCGTCCTCCTTCTCCAGCTGTTCGGCCACTTTGATGCCCTCCCAAGTGGTGGCCAACTTTATGAGAATTCTCTGGCGAGAGATGCCCTCCTTTTCGTAGAGTTCGATCAGTTGTCTCGCCTTTCGCAGTGAGCCCTCTCTGTCGAAACTCAGTCGGGCGTCCACTTCGGTGGACACGCGTCCGGGAATGATCTTCAGTATCTCTAATCCAAACAACACAAACAAATAGTCCATAGTCTTCTCCAGACTCCTTCCGTTTGCCTTTCCATACGCGACCGCCTTATCGATGAGTCCCTGATATTGCGGCAGTTTAGAGGCGGCCAGAATTAGCGACGGGTTTGTGGTGGCGTCGGTCGGCCGGTAGGCCTTCATCGACTCGAAATCTCCGGTGTCGGCCACCACTACAGTAATTTTTCGCAACTCATCCAAACTCGAAGGCATTTTAGGCTAACGAGTAATTTTAAATTCAATATCAGCCCAACATTAACACAATACTTACGCGACTTCACTGGTCGTGAATTACTGCTTGTGTGAGGAAAGGAAGGATAAGGAAAGAGGAAAATCGCTGATATGTCCTCAATTGAAAAGTTTAGCGAAAGTGTTTCTCACAGCGAGTCTCAATGCGTACTGACTGTAGACGTATTGAAATACAGTGTACAGTAAACAGGAATAAATGCAAATGTGTTAACATTTGTTAACACTGGTAGTACTGCACCACTCGTTCTCCAATCACAATCACTTGATGAGACACTTCTCTCGCTTAACCACTTTCAAGGGCGAACTCGGTTTGGCTCACCAATAGTGTGCAGTTTATTAATTCTGCTTTAATTTGGATTATTTTGAAGTTTATGTTAATTGTTTTCTCTGCATAATATTTGGTAAAATTTAGCTAATCCTGTAAACGGTCACAATTGATTTTTTGCAATCTATTATACATTCAAAACATGGCATTATAGAAGTTTTTGATTTCGTTCCACTTTAGTATCTAAAATTAAAATAAACATCTTTTTGATTGAAAGTATAGATTAAAAGTCTAAAAATTCTAACCACTAACCAATATTTATAATAATTATTATTTATAATTATTATGAGGTGGTTTTTTAATTTTTTTTATAAATTCACTGTAATTAAAATTATTGTTAACACATTGGATATTTAAGCAGACAATTTCAAAAATTATTAAATAAAATATGAATAAAAATATTATATGCGAAATTTCAGTATAGTTTTGAAGGACTTCATAACACATTTTACTATCTGATAACAAAAAGCAAATTATTAATTAATCTACTAATTAATCAATTTTGTGTCAATAGTGTATCAACTATTGAAAAATTAATTCTATAGAAAAATATGTTAAATATAATTTTAAAATTAAGTATGAATGCATTACACTTTTGCAGTTGAATTAGCTTAACAAAACTTTCCAAATTCGGTTATTCTTTGGTTGATTGTGATCTCTAATATTTACCATTTATGCCAAAAATGTCGAAAATCTTAAATTTTTTTTAGGAAAAATTTCTCTTTAATGTATAAATGAAATTTCACGATTTCATTTCGAGACTGAGAAGATAAAACTATGATAATTTAAAAGCTAAACCATGGTATATATAAATTTATATAAATTCTTTTTAATTTATATATATAATTAGTGACCAACAATTTTGGTCAGTAACCGAATTTAACAGACGAATTTGAAAAACACAATTTCTTTTAAATGTTACAATTCACCGAATTTGACTGAAATTTACCTAAATCTTTGAGTTTTATTTCATTTTTTTTACTTAAATCTTTATTCCATATTTTTTATTGGATAGCATTATACATTTTGTATTATATTTAAAACTATTTTATTATTTTATGATTGTTAAATAATCAATCTTTGCACTCTTTGCAAAAAGTATAATTTTATATTTTTTTTAATTAATCAATAAAACAAAATAAGAAAACTATACAATTTAAAGATCAATTTACAAATATGACTATTTTTCTACTTATTTAAACTGACTAACAATCTTATGCTATTATTTTTTTACTAAAAAAAATTATAATTGCTCTTCAGGTGAACGTGAGGATTCTTCATTGAGTAGATTTGTTGCTGATTTCATGTTTTTCTCTGTTTCTCTGTTTCTCTACTTTTTCTCTGTTCATTTGCATCTGATTCTGAATAACTGCTGTCCAAAGATTGTTGGCGTTCTGGTAAAACATCTGATAAAGACTTCGTGTTACTTCCTATGAGATCGTTTTCATCATTTTCATCGTTTTCTTTATTTTCATCGTTTTCATCACTTTCATCATTTTCGAAATCCCTGCTCAGAAGTGGCGTATTTACAAGCGGGTCGTCATGTTTCGCTCTCTCGTGTCTCGAATGCCTTCTCTTTCGTTTTGACTTTTTCATAAACTTTGCAAACTTCGCAATTTGATCATCGGGTGAAGCCTTCCATAGGAAACCGATTGCTTTCATTTTGGGCTTATCCTCTTTGACAGCGCTCTGCATGGAAGTGCGCCAATACTGGAACATAATGTTAGTGAGCGATTGGAGCGCAAGCATCACAATCCAAACAATCGCCGCCACATTCAGCAATTTTCTCAAATACGCACTAAACTCGTTCGCACATCCGTTTTGATACAGTGATTTGTCGTCCTTATAGGGTAGCATTTCGTTGATACACAGTCCCAAGTAATCCATTTTGCAACAACTGAATGGCACGCTAACACTGTGGTTATGATCTTTCGCGTAATTATCACTAATCCATGCAATTGTGTTCCAATCTTTATACCCTTTGGCACCACAGCATCCGTAATAGAACTGCAGTTCATCAATGGTTTTCTTTTTGTCAAGTGATTTACTGTATAGGCTCATACTGGCCATTAATCCACTCACAAATTCAATTTCAATCTGAAATTTGTAATAATAAGTGATGAATATAAGCAATATTGTGACCAAAGTGAGCGCCACGTAAGCGAGGGCCACATATACTAATAAACTAAATTTATTTGCAGACATTTTAATTCGGTTTTTGGTTCTTCTCGAGTAATAAAGAGCGTTCATTAATGCGGCGCTCATTCCTATCACAGCAATACTGAATAAAATATAAAAAGATCCAAAAAAAGCGATAGAAAAGTCCTCTTTCAGCAAATGAGCCTTTGAATTGAGATATGCGAGAGTGTAGACACCGATACAGAATTGAGCGATCGATCCAATTATAATCAAGATATTGATGGCGTGTATTCCGTATGTTATTAAACGCCTCTTCCTCTCCGATAACTCTATTGGAAATATTAAATCACTCATTTTTATTGAGTTTATTAAAGTTTTCTTTATAGAAATAATTTGAATTTCTGTTATATGATTGTTATAAAATTCAAATATTCAATTTAGTGATGGCATACCATTGTTGATATACCACGAGATTTCTAGCAATTATTAGAAACACCTATTTTGCAATAATTGTAACAAAATGTAATAATTGCAACAATACTTTATTATTAAAGGGCTTATAATAAAGTTGTAAGATTAGCAAAACTGGTTGAATGCTTGCCTCAGTTTTTATAAACTCATACTGTATATTACAATTTTGATTTTAAATTAATGACTTATCTTTAATTAATTTATGTGTAATCTATGATTCATTTAAAGTATTTACAGAAAGTCTATTTCAGTGTAAAATAATTATGATATTATACACTGTATTCCATGAAAAAATTTGCATAAAAAGTTTAAGATTATATAAATAGATTTATAAATAATAAGTAGATAATAGTAATAGTTATAATCAAAGCTAAAGAAGTTGAGGCGTAGAAGAGCCCAAATAACAGCGCAGGTCTGCGACCGTCGACTCAATGAGTTTGCATTTAATGGTTGGAAGCGATAGTCGCTTATGGGCTTCGAAGCGATGACATCCGCCGAACGAGTAGTAATAGTGTCCGCCATTCACTCCTCTGATCCACAAGACATCGATCGGCGGAACATTGCCTTTAAGCGAATCGTTCTGCCAATCAATCAAAACAATCAGTTCTGTCATCGATTCGCTCAACGCTTACGCTTAACGTCTCCATAAGTGAATTAACTTTGTTTTGATCCAACTCTGGAGGAATAGGTCTGACGATCACATCAATGGGAACGTCAAACGCTTGAGTGATGCGCGACGAGTGTACGCTTTGCTGACTGTCATCCATCGGATGATTGTCTGTCCTCTTCGTGCTCATCATTGACTGTTCAACTCTCGCCAAATGTCGACATTTAGCTAACGCTTGTTTCATCACATTAGTGTTCATTTCCAGTGATGACGAAAGCGCTATACAATCATAAACATATGACGTAACAGTTGTGATGCAATCTTTATGTTAATACAATCATTTAAGCATAAATAAGCGCAGTTGAGCTCAAGCATGAAAAAATAATAGCTATTGTTCAATAAACAAACGCTTAAACAAATGAGATGCTTATTAATTGATTAATTAATTAATTGAATAACACGAATGCAAATTTGAGTTCAGACGCGCATACCTTTAATTTTTTTAATTTTTGAGTTCTTGCTGTTATGTTGGAGTATTTTTTTTATAGATAATTACTTAATTTTTACAACTTATGTTTAATATAAATTAAAATTTTCTAAAAATTTTGATTTGATCTCTAGAAAATTTGCTTTTTTTTTGGTATTTCGAATTTATTCGGTTAGAAAACTTTCTATTTTTATTAAATTTTTTGGGTTAACTCAGAATTTACAATGTCTTCAATTTCTAACCAAATATTAGCCAAAATTTATACAAATTTAAATTATTTAATTTCTCAATTTAATTCTTTTTGGTATAGAAGTTATAAAAATTTTATCATCGTTAGCGAAGATTTTTAAATTTTAATACATTTAATTATTATTAATAATAATAATTAACATTCCATTCAAAATCAATTAAATATTTTAATTCAAAACAAAGAAACAATTTTAAAATTTTAATTTTTATTAAAATATGAAGAAATAATAGTATTTAATATTAATTTTTCTTTTATTAATGAAAATGACATGTTTATGGCAATCAATTTTTAGGCAATTAATGACGAGAAATAAAAAATAATGAAATCATAGCTATCAGTCGATCATTCTTATCAAATAAAAATATTTAATAATTTACAACTATTTATTACAATTTTTAATATAATCTAATTTTCTATTTTATGACATGAAAATTGAAACAAATCATTCAATTACGGACTCAGCGGACTGAAGATGTCTCGTTTTCACGCCATCATAGGCTATCGTGAAGACGCTCTTCTTCTCCATAAGTTCGCGATTTTTCATATCTAAACTCACTCGAGTGTCGATCGCCGATCGGCCGATACCAGAATCGGAGTCATCAGATTTTTCCGAGTTATCACTATTTAATTGTTTCGATAAATGTTTTCTACTTTTGCTGGCATTAGTTGTGTTCAAACTTTTCAGTTTTTTTAAATTCTCTAATTTCAAGTCAGTGTCAGTGGTATTCGACATGATTTGAGTATTAGACACCGAATTAGGTATTGATATTTCGCCATTTGCTTGAACTGACTTTCGCGAGTCTTTCGTCGAAAACGATATCAAAGGTTTAAGTGTTTGTGATTTATGGTTATAATTATTGGCGTTCATTGTGTGCTCAATCGAGTTCATCGAATCGACGCTCGAATTTGATTCCTCATTGATTTGCTCGCTCACCAACTTAGGCGTTGTTACTGACATTTCTTCCAACTCTAAACCATCCGAAATGATTGGTGCCGTATTTCGATCGTCAAACGAGACGTGAAGCCGACGTCGACGCGCAACAGAACTCAATGCATTTGCATCTGTGCTCTCACTCACACCGTAGTTATCATTATTTTGCGCTTTAGCCGAATATTCACCCAAATTGGGCTCATTTTGGCCAAAACTCTTCATTACATTTACAGGTCTCTCATTGCCGGATGGACTCTGAATATAGAGAATTTCAGTCTTTTTCGGTATTAATAATTTGTCGTCATATACTAAATGATTAACTTTTGGACGATTTCGCTGCAATGAATTGCTCTCTAAAGCATTTCTCCTTAAATAGGCGTCTGAATTGATTTGGTCGGCGTCGATGTACTCCAACTCCAGATCATCGTCTCGAATGTGCCTAACATTTGGTCGTTTTTGCGATTGCAATGAGTAATACGGCTGAAAATATGGACCATTTTGATGCTTAGGCACGAATCCGTCATCGTATGAGCCGTAATATTGCGGCCCAACACGTGTCCGCTGGTGTTTATATTTTCTGAATTTATGATACATCGAACCGGAATCTCGAAACGAGCGCGAACTGTCGGCTCTATTGTGAGCCGAATAAGGATAGCGTTCGTAATGCGGTGCCGACGATGGCCTCGCTATAGTGTCCGCCTGTAACGCCACGTCATGTTTGCTTTTATTTATAGTATTATTCCATTGATTGTCGCCAATCGAGTTGCTCTCCTTTACGACCGAACCGTTCGCTACATTCTTGTAGTTTCGATTTACGAACATATCATCCGATAGTTTGTCCAATTTTTGTTTCCTATTAAAGAGGACACTAAAGAATGATTGTAAAAAAAAAAGTTTGAGCAAAAGCTACCTCTCTTTTCTACAGCAACAACACCAGCAGATTATGAATATAATTAAAAATAAAAGCGTGACTAAAACGAGAACCACGAGAAGCCAGAATAAAGTTTGAAAATCACTGCTTGCGATCTGAACTGTTCTCAACTCGTTTGCGTCTTTTTTGTCGTAATCTTTTCCCATAATCATACTAAATATTAACGGCATTTTACTCAAATCAACTATTCAATAAAAATTTAAGATATAATTAAAAATAGTTAGTTTTGCAGAATTTCAATGATTAATACTCATAGATTGTGTTGGATATGCAATCCAAGCGTTCACAAGTGTCCCGTCTTTTCGGGCGACTATGGCTTCGCGTGAAATATGAACTTTACCTCCAGTTATCATACTTAGACCCCTAATTTTAAAATTAAGTATATATTTTATAAATATATGTAACATGAATTTTATCTAATCTAATACACAAAGTATAACTTACTCTTTAATAGTTTCAATATTTTCATATACTTTATCATAATCTTGATTAACCAAAAAAGCAACGGATCGATTCAAAAAATCCTTTCAAAAAAATAATTTAATTATAAATTTTTCAAAAGCTTTTTGAATGTTTTTAATTTAAATGTTTACCGGATTGAAGATATGGACAAAAACTAATGACGAACGATATGGTATTCCGTGATCGTGCGCTCTCACAGTCAATACAAATTCCGGATAGAATTTATCGGTAAAATATAGATTTTTTGAGTTTGAATTGTCAATTAATAACGGAGAAGTGAGCACTATTTCGCCTGACATTTGGTCGATTGCAAACTTGTCCTGATAATTGCCGTTAATTATCTCGTAACTGACATTACTGTTAACAGTATCAGATTCGTCGGCGTCGAGCGCTTTCACCACAAGTGGTTGAGTAAAGTTTGATCGGTCAGGTCTTAACACTGCATCATATCTGGATTGTAAAAATATTGGTGGATTGTCTGCATTCGAATTGAGAAAATTAATAAATAACACCAAATTCATTGAAATAGTAAACTCAATACCATTTACATCCAGAATTTTAATATGTAATTCCGACACATTTCTGTTTCCACGTCCCAAATCATCTCTCGCTTCAATTGTGATCCTATATTCTGAAATCAATTCTCTATCAATTCCGTCACTATTGTCCAAAACTATAATTCCAGTAATGCTGTCAATTTTCAGACTTAAATAAAATATTATCATAAATTCGAAGATGATTTAATGTTTAAATATTCTTTTAATATATTACTTATCCGATAGCGGACCGTTTATGGATGTGAAATGAATTTTTCCGAAATCTCCAGAATCCAAATCTGTTGCTTCAATCAGAACAACTGCCAGTCCGGGAGACGCGTCTTCAGAAATACTCGCCTCATATATTTTTTTGCTGAACTGTGGAATATTATCTGAAATCAAATTTATATTATTAATGAATTGCTTCAAATTTTTCAAACTATTGTTTCAATATTTACCATTCAAATCATTAAGCTTTATAGTACACAAAACTTTAGTAGTGAGCGGCATATACGCCGATTGGTCAGTCGCCGATATCTGTTTAATACATATTATATTTAAAATTATATACTTATTTCAAAATATGACCATATATTATAAAATAGAAAGTATTTTGAAAATATTACTATTAAATTGAATTGTTTATCAGTATTTGACTCATAATCAAGATGTTTATCATTTTTAACAACAATAGAAAAGGTGAGTTCATTGATTCCTCTGTTCGGTTGAATCATAAAAGTGTCAGAAGCATCTTCAATGTCCAAAACAATTGTTCCATTAAGGCCAGGATCATCATCTAAGACTTGAGGCACACTCAATCCCTCCCACTTGACGGGTGTCATTGATTGGCTATTTTCATCAATAGACCCAATGAGATGATCATATTTAAAGCGCGGCGGTTTATTAATTGTCGAAGTAATAACTAACGCCACGTCCGAAATAGTTGTGATCGCTGTTGCGTTTTCAATATTTTCAGTGATTTCAGTTGCGTTCACCGATAATAGCATTGGTTCTGTAGTTCCGATGTCTGATTTAATATCTTGGATCTGCTTTCTTAATACTATATCGCCAGAAATCGCGTCAATAGCAAAGTATGAATGAAGAATGGAATCTAAATATATGTTAGAATCAAACATTTGTGTCAATAATATGATACATGTATTCCTACGATAGAAATGAATCGTTTTAAGGCTTAAATTCAATATCTAAATAACTTTTTATTGTATAAAATGATTATAATTTAATCAAAATTATAATTTTAAAACTTAAACTTCAATAATTCGTGTAAACTTACTTTGATCGATACTGTACGAGATGTTTCTTGGATTACCATAATCCCCGTCCTCAGCAATTGCTTTGAAAATAATAGTTCCCTATATTCAATATATATTTTTATAATAAATATTTTTTAAAAAATATTTATTTAATTTTTTTAATTAAATAAAAATAAAACTCAAATCTATATCTCGTTAAAATAATTTTTAAACTTATAAATAGAGTGAAAATAGATTATAAAATATTAACTTATAATGATTAATAAAGAGAGGGATTTACGGTTAAATAAAGTTCAAAACTTCTGTTTTTAACGGTTATATAGAAAATTTTATAATTAGAATAAAACAACTTATTAATGATGAAAATGAATTAAATTGAAAAATATGATAGATTTTAAGTGATTTTTATGTAAAACGTTGTCGTTTTTCGGTTGAAATATTTTTAAATTGTTTTAAAGGTTTATTACAACTCTAAAAGTTTATTAAAATAATTTATAAGTATTTTAGTTATTTTTTCATATTCAGAAGGAATAGACAGACCAACCATAATAAGATTAAATTTTAAATCAAATCTCATAAAAATATCTTTAGTTAAAGTTATTATCAGCTAAAAAGTTGGCAATATTTTTAACTTTTAAACTTACATTTTGCTAATTGTTTGCAATTTGAAATAAATAATTACATTCAAACAAAAACTTGCTTAAAAAATAATTCAAATTTTTTAAAAAGAATTTCTTTAAAATTTTAATAAAAACATAACTACTTAAAAAAGTATACTTAAATAATTATAAAAATTAAATTAAAAACTTTTTAGCATAAAAATACTTAATTCTTTAGAATTGAATTTGTATTACAGCAAATTTCACTACAATAAACGGTGCTGTCATTGCTATAAACGGTAGGCAGTGCTTAGCGCTGGACTTATCAATGCTTTAAACGATCTTAAAATTGCAATAAACGCTACTTATGTTTAGAGTATAAAAGATCAATTTTATTCAAGTATAGAAACAATAATTATAAAAATTAGATTAATTTAATTTTATTTCGCTGTTCTTTTGTAGGTATTATATATCGAACGCACAGAACTATACTTAATTTTAGTTAAATTTGATACATTTTTAAAAGTTGAGCCACTGTTTAATTGATTTATAATAAAACTTCTCATGTCATTAGATATCACTTGTTTAGTACCTCTTTTTCTTTGATTTGCAGAATTTGTAGCATTTGAAGAGTTTGCGCTTACGTTTGGTAAATTTAATTCATACATATTTGTTTTACTTTATTGTCAAACAATAAATGAATGAATGAATGATTTTGCGCCTAAATTTTACATTAAGAAAACAGGTCTACTATTTAATCGTTTAAAGCATTTTAAGAAGCGTTTATAGTATTGAATACTCAAAGCATTAAAAGCCTCTCCCGTTTATAGCAATGAAAGAAACGCTTATTGTAGTGAAATTTGCTGTAATATTACCATTTTAGCGTTTTCCGCAATTCTCACAACTTTGGGTAAATTTTGAAAAATTGGAGGCGTGTCCTGAACATCATTTATTATTATTAATAAATCGATTGCCGCCACGTTTCTCGAATCCACCGATTCATTAGTCCAAGCGTTCTTCAATATATATAAAATCAATTTTTAGCTTACAGTAACATTAAGTACAACTAATTAGCAAAAGGGCGTTTCCGATGCCAAATAATGAAATAAATTAATTTCCTGTAAATTCTCAGTTTGTTTGATTAAAATTAATGTTTGCGCTTATTTCTAACAGTCATGTAATTTATTTTCATATTATAAAAGTGTTTAATTCATTAAATTAAATGTATTGAAGTGTATGTGAAAATCGAAAAGAATGAAACTTTGAATAGTAATCTTTTGTAAAGGGTTTGGATTTGTCATGTTTGAGTAAAACCTAAATGTTAACAATATTGTAGATGACATTTTAATACGAATTACGGTATTAAAGGACATTCATATACTGTATTTGACAGTTTAAAAATGTAATCTAAGTGTAAGTAATAGTAAAAACAAATTACATACTAATGCGAGTATAGTTAATGCGTAAACACTTTGCTTCTCGTAATCGACATTTTTAATTAAAATAATATCCGCTTTACTCGTACCTCTGGGACCAAACACGTATCGAATGGCAAAGTTTTCAGAACCCTATAGAAATTACTCACAAAAATAAATAATTTCTTCCAATAAACTGTAATAATTACAGCGGTGTAATAAATTATTGACGGCACTTACTCTCAATTCGAAAGTAACGGGAAGATTGCTATTTTCTTTGTCTTTAGCTTTTACAAAGCCTATTGTGGCGTTTGTCGTAGTGTTCTATTGTGTTTACAAATAATTAATTTTATATAGAGATGGAAATTATTCACATTTAATCATTACAAAACATTTTAACCGATTTGTTAATTAAAAGAATTTAAAGAATATTTATTTAATAATACTTTTATTATGTATTATGAATTTATTTATTAAACTATTTATTTATTGAACTAATAATAAATTTTTAAATTTTTAGTAAACAAAGATCACAAAAATAAATATAGAAAATAGAGAATTTGCATTTTTAAATATAGAATATAGCTCTTTCTTAAAAGTTTAAGAAAAGCATTTTACAAATGTAATAAAAAAATTTAAAATGTCTGTAAAAGACATTTTAAATGTAAGATTATAATTTAATTTACAAATGTTTATAATTATCTAATAAATAATTAATTAAAACCATTAATTTTAATAATTTTAAATATCAGTAAAATATTTCAGTTTTAATTTTAAAAATATTTACCTCAAAAATCTTAAAAGTATTAGTATTATAAATAAATGGAGAGCCGATAAAGTTTTCTTCCACTTCAGTCACAAATACTGTGGACTCTACTTCTGTAAATTCTTTGCCATCGAAAGCATAAATTGTGATATTATATTCCATATCCTGATTACAGTTATATTCATAACAAATTTCAAAAGTTGTCAATATATTCACAAAGCATTTCTGACTTACTTCTAATGAAGATCTGAGACACACATCCGCCTCGTAAAAGCTCACTTTTTTCACCTCAAAAATTCTGTTAGCTATGGGACCGCGAACGCCAAACTCTATGACATCGTTGTCCGCATCTGTGCCTTTAAGTCGGTACACAATTGTTCCAACTTTTAAATTTTTTGGCAGTTTAAGTACTCTCATATTGTGCGAGTAATCAATATTTGGTGGATTAGCCGCCGAGTAATATATCACATTTAATAGGAATAATATATACAATTTATCGCTTAATATATCGAGAGAAGACATGCATTTCCAGCATTCCATATCTAGAAAATACATTAAATTGATTTTTTTTAAAATTTAAATTTGATAAATTTTGCTTTAAATTACAACTTTAATCGTTGAAATTTTTATGACTGTAAGCTGTAAACAAAACTATCAGTAATAATGAGTAAATTCTCATTGACTTATGAATCTGATATTCTAGCGGTGACTTGTAAAGTAAAATATATTAAGTTAATTAAATTAATGATGAGTATTAGCTTATACTAAATGCGTCGCTATAAGCGTATATGGAAATAGGGCTCGCAAATTGTGAGTCACAATATGTTGTGTAACTAATTTGCAATTTGTTCCGTTGGTTAAGCACATTATACAAGTTTATTCATAACATTAAGTTATCCAATTTGGATAACAAACCGATTCATGTTAAACTAAGCAACATTTAATTAAAACTGTATACTTTTTTGAAAATAATAGAATTTATAAGTGAAGCCAATGAAGAAATATTAGACAGCTTACCGACTGTTGTTACCGACAACTGTTGAGAGGAGCACTTTTATGCGGACAAAATGATGGCATGCGTTAATTGAGAACGAATTACTATTTGCATTATCACTTACATTGTAAATAAATATTTTTATTATGTAAACGATCACTACGTAAACAATTGTAACATTTTTCCTTGAAATTTTAAAATTATAGTTATATAATGTTGAATATACAATAGGATAATCAAACTGTACATCGCTTTAGCAGAAGCGTGTATAACAGCTCAACGAACACACAGATAATAGTTTTCAATATTAGTGTTAGATTAGAGCGAAGTAGAGTTAGAGTTAGTTTTGTTGATGGTTACAACAATAGTTACAATGGTTGTAGTCATGTACGGTCTGACGGTGTGTGAGCGCGTGCCGCACACGCTCCCCGTTTGGCACATGTTTTACTATTATTTTAGCAAATTATAAATTCTGTTCAATACTCGTTCGGCATATGGCGTGCATATATAATATGTGTGTTAAGTTTAGTTTGAAGCTGTGCTCCATTTGCTGTTATGTTCCCAAAAACGTAATCACAATTATAATGGCCTATTTTAATACTCATTTGATGCTTCGCATCATTCAGGCCTGTGTTACCAATTATACAATTTTCATATTAAAGTATTGCTTATACTTCGCATAACTGATAAAAACAAAAGTGCGCTCAATATATTTATAATTTACAAAATTTATTTGTTTTGAAGAACTTAAAAACTCTGCAAAAACATTTTGAAATTCAAAGAGAAAGTGCGAGAAATGAAAATTATTAGGAACGCTTTAAAATTTGTAAAATTAAGAAAAATATTTCAATTTTATGAATTTGTATAAATAAATGAATAAATTAAATTTATCGTGAATAAGATTAGATATCATCAATTTTCGAAGAATCATAAATATTATACGCCTGTGCTAATTAACTAATGACTAATTAGAGAAATATATACACTTTATGATAGTCAGCTTATATGGAGCATAGAAATAATGCGTTTAATTAAAGCGCAATAAACTTGAAAATAGCAAATCTACTGTAAAATTTTTTATTTATATTAACTTTTCTAAATAACTTAATTTGTTTTACAATACAATTAGTAATTTTATAAAAAATATAAATAGTTTTATAATAATTAGTATTTTAAAAAACTAATTATTAAAACGAACTATTCATAAAAACTATTTATGCAATAATAAGAAGCAGACGTTTTGTTGAACATTGAAGAGAATTCTTCCAACATTTTTTAACAGATGATTTAAGATAAAATTATGAATTTTGATTTAAGTCTTATATTTAGTCTAACATAAATAAAATTAATTTTTGTCTTTAGATGGTGCACACACACACACACACACCATCATCATCATCATCATCATCATCTATTCCTCGAGTGCTACAAATTTAGTAATAGGAAATTATATTTTTTATAAATGGGTTCTATAGACATTTAAGAATATTTGAATTTGCATAAATGTCAACTGGTCTCGCTTATGGTAGGTTTTTTATTTTAGCAATCGAACATCATTTTGATTTAACGAGATATAAACTGCTTGGATTGATTGAATGATTGGATTTTTTAAAATTCAATTCTGCATTTTTCTGAATACATTTTTTCAAATTTAAAGTATGGTTTAAAATCATTTCTTAATCCTACTATGGTCTGCCAAACAAGTCTTTTTAATTTTTTGGTTTAAATCTATGGTAATCCTCCGCTAAGATTTGCAAATAAAAATTAAAATGTTTATGGCTCTGAATCTTTACACTCTTTGGATCTGATGCGACGTAATTGCAGACTTCGAAAATTAGGAAGTTTTAAACCGTTTTTTCTTTTCTTTTATTCAAACTTTTTTTTTGACATTTATGTCTTTTTATTAATCCCAAAATCATATCCTTATTTAATGATCAAAAGGAAATAAAAAATCAAATAGAAATTCTTAGCTTTAATTTGAATATACAATTTGTATATTAAACTACAACAATATAATAGTGAGCGAGTTCTAGATATAGATATTTTGTGCAACCATTTAAAGACCACATCTAATTATAAATAATATTTGACCAAAATATTTCACCAAATTCAACGTCAACCCAACTAAATTAGGTTACTAACATTAAACGCATAATCCGAAATACAACGTACAATATGATATAAATATATTAATTACCACGTATTATAACTATAAATGTTACTATAAATGTCAAAAACGATAGTTAATGTTAGTTTTATGAGTGTTACTAGCATTACATGTTGAAAAGTTATACACGTAGCGTGAAATGTATATATAGAGTAAAATTAAGGTTAAAAGAGATATTGAATAATAAATAAGCATCAATAGTAGAAATATTTAATTAAAAGTTAAAGAATCCAAAAGAAAAATAATCAGTTTATCTCGAATTTTTAATCTTGAAATTCAAGTCTTTTAAGAAAAATTTCAGACATTAGACGTTTTAAATAATTATAAATTTAATTTATCAATTATTAATATATTCATATATAATCTTATATATAACATTACTTTTTTTGTGCTCACTTTGTTATTTAAGAAAAATTTGTATAATTGCAACTAATCTCTCTTAGTTGAGCGGTAGACACGTGTACAGTAAAAAATTAAATGGTTATACACATTCTGGAACTCTATTCTGGTGTCAAAAATGTCCTTTTAGTTGTATTACATATTAGTTAATATAAACTAAAATACATAATCATAAGTTGTCAGTTAGCTAGTAGTTAAGTCTTGTTTGTAAAATAGTCTAATAATATTTCTAATTTTTGTTATAAAAACTTTAATAACAATACATTTTTTTGACAAATAAAAATATTTAAAGAGCGAAGAGAACTACCGGCTATAATGTTAGTTATATAATTATTCTTCTAGTTTTTTATTTAAGATTGTGTACGACTGTGTGTGTAGTATTGCTGCACTTTGTCATTCTCGTTATAGCTAGGGATCAACGATTTCGGTCAGTAACAGAATATGACCGAATTTAACCTCCGAATATGAAAAAATAATTTCAGTCTGATGTAACAATTCACCGAATTTGACCGAAATTTAACTAAGTTTATGCTATGAATTGAATATTAATTAAAATTATTTCAGAATTTGTTTAACATATCATTATGTTATCAAATTTGAAACTTTTATATCATTGGCAAACATTTATTCTTTACATTCACTTTTTATTAAAGAAATATTGAGGTAAAATTGTTTTAAAGTTATCAAACTATAGACATAAAATTGTTATTTTATAAACTGTTATATAAAGAATTTGCATATTATTTGTATTTCAACCGAATTTGAACTCGTAATTTCATTTTA
>JAQIYA010000435.1:0-20624 GCA_034699355.1 Microtritia minima
AAATAAATAATAGCTAAATAACTTTTAAATAATACGATATTCAAGCAATAGATGTCTCCTTATGCCATAATAATTGCAGAACGTATTAATTTTTTCTAAAACTTATTAATTTCAGGTTTACAGACATTATTGAACACTAATGGTTTATTGAACAGAAGGAGAGAATAAAATAATGTAATGTAAGATTTAGCAGTCATTTTTTAATTATTTTTATCATTGCAAAAAGAAATTTAAAGCATAAATCGATGCCTCAGCAATTATATACTTGGCTCAACAATAAGCCACTGATGATGATAACTGCAAAGTTATCAAAAAACTCGGGCGTCTGTCAAAGATATCGATACAATTCACGAATTTTTAAATGTTATGTTAAAAAGAACTTATTTATTTTAATTAAGTTCATACTTATTGTTTTATATTGTTTACCAATATTAATAAGAAATCAAATCAACTAATGTTTTCGTTTATAACTTACTATAACTAATGGTTAGTTTTTAATATTGTCAAATTTTATTCTTAAATTTGGATGGTTTATAATAAAGTTTTATTAATTATTTAAAATATCTATTTTATTTTTTTAAAATTTTTATAAAACTTATTTAAAAGTAATTTTTACAAACTGTTTGAATGAAAAATTTCGAAAAAATTTATACATATTACAAATTCAACAATCAATTAACGATTCAGAAGGCAGTTTGAGTTTCTGGTTAGTATGCTAACCAATGTTTTTATGTTATAATTTTTTTTTTGTTGGTATCAATAGTGGTAATTGTTAGTAATTGAAATATCTGAATAAAAACTTGAATATTTACTTATATTAACCTATTTACTTACCATAATGAGATTCTGTTTATCAAAATAATTTTATTAATACGCATATTAATGGTTCGTTATAACAATATATTCGTTATATCGATGTTCAATATATTAAGATTTTATTAGCATTAAAGGTATTAGAGAACCAATTAAAAAATTTTGCATATTCTTTATACCAAAGTAAATAAAATTTTAATAATGACCATTAAAATGACATGTTTTTAGCATTATTTTTATTAATTTGATAAGAATTTACTTAAGTTAATGTATTCGTGAGTTACGTAAGCGATTTCTGAATTTTATTAATAATTTAGCTTTATATTTATGTTAACTTTTTATTTTCATAATTAATTTTCAACAATACTTTTGGATCAAACTTTTCAAATACGTGATTTTCATATTCATATTTTATTCACGTAAATACCTAATCTATATATGAAATATGTTGATTATGACAACTTAAAAGTCTATTAAAATGTCAGTATATTTTGACCATTTGGTCTGCTTTCTCTTTGTCGAGGGGACAACGGAGGGGACAGACATTTCAAATCCATAAACGTCAGTCAAAATTAGATAAAAATTATTATTATTATTATATGTTAATAAAATTATTTGAATTATTATTGAAATTTTAAAAATCTGTTATAACAAACTTATTTTATTTCTAAACAAATTGTAAATAATAGGAAATAATTAATTAGTGTTTCTTATATTTTAATATTCTTAATAATATCTTTTGCAGAATAGAATTCCGATTTTATTTCACTTTTAATTTCAATAAAAATAATATAAATGTTTTGCTTCATTGATTTATAAGTATAAACATTAATTTCACACATTTAATAGCATTTATTGAAATATTGGTAAAATAATATTTATTATAATTATTTTAAAATTAATTTATTTATTTCTAATATTGGATTATCACTTAGCTTTTCAAGAGAATCAAAATGAAAGTATCTTTTCCTTCTTTAATTCGCATAATTTGTTATAAATTAATTACTTTACATTCATAATAATAATAACATAAAATTAACTAATAATAGATGTTAATAATAATAACTTACAATAATTTGCTTAAATAGTTATTTATAAATATGAGAACAAAAAGAGTTTTGTATATAAATGAATGTGAAATCACACTATCCTAATGTTGGGCAACACATTTGAGTGACTCTCTATGACGAGCTCGACGTGCAGTTGCGTCACATCTTTTTAACAGTCGTTTAAGATTTTATTAGAATAACAGAGAATTATGCAAAATCTAAAAATAAAGGAATGTCACAAAATTTTAAAATTCCTGAACGAGAAGCTATACGACGGTCTACTTGTACTACACTCTACTATACATCTGTTATAACAAATGAAGAGTTGATCAAAATCTCATATATACCAGCTCTTACTCACAATTCATAACTCTTTTTTCGCAAAACTTTCTTTTACTAAATGCGATCAAATTTTTTTTTGTTTTCTGATATGATTTCTGTAACGTTATCTATTCAAAACAAACGAGAATAACAGCAGATTACAAAAAAAATTAAATCAAATTTATAAATTAAATTAAACAACATTATATATATTTCCGCACACAGTATAACGACATAGAATTTAGAATTACTAAAACTATTGTATAATAAAATAAACAATAAAGTGTTTTTAAATAAAACTAATTAAATTTTGTTAATCTCGAATTATAAGTTACAGTTTATTAAAGTGAGATTTTTAAAAATTATATATGAAGAGTGATAGTTTGAGGACAGAAACTAAACGATTTAAACAATAAATAAATAAATGTAAATGTTTAACGTTCCATACATTATTTTTTAACTTTTTGCAGTCTTCATAAATATTAATTATTTAATACTCATTAAAGTGTTTCGAATACATCTCAAATGATTTATCAAAGATAAGTAGAATTAAGTTGAGAAAAGAATTTGAGTTAAGGAGACGAACAAACATATGGAATCAATGCTATGAGAGAATCTCTTCTGGGTCTGGACTCTAGTCTAGCTTTTTAGAGTTTTATAATCCATAACTGGGTGTGCAATTGTGATGATGAGGTCAAGGTCATAGGTCTTTACCTATGCTTTTTGCAATATTCGTTTTTTGTTCTTCAGATATATGTTTGGGACTGTGTTACAAAAATTAATTTTTAAGTGGTATTTTACTTCACCAATGATTTGACTTTAATTTTTCAAATCATGTACCAGTTTGGCGTCATTTTAGTTTTAATGATATTAAGTATTTTAGTTTTAGTTAGTTCGTTAAATTTTTGGTTTAGAAGTTAAAGATCACAAGAATCCTTTGACTAAAACCCAATTATCGAAATATACATTCAGTCAAGAGCTATAAGACAACATTGACCTAAAGTGGGGAACCCTAAAGAATTCTGATAGTGTTGATTCTCTGTTTATTCTTTTTAAACTGTTTTTCTTTAATTACAAAGTTATAATTAAAGTAAATGATTATTTTCATAAAAATACATCATAATATTTTATTTACTTACTTAATTATTTTAACGTCTCAATGATTTATATGAATAAAATATAAAAATAGAAGAATCAGCGCATAATATTTTTTTCTGAAATACTAAAATAATAATATATAGGTAAAATTTTGAGCACTGTTAAAATAATTAATAAAGATACTCTAAAATATGTATAGATTGCATTAGAATTTTGCACAATATTTACACGACATTTGCGGAATTTAAAAAGTATTTAATTAGATCATAAAAATCATTAATTATATTCATTGAACAATTTCCAGATTGGAATTGGAATAATTTTTTATTAAAATTACTTTTTGAAAAACATAATTACTTATCTTAATTTAAATATAGGAAAAAATTATTTAAAAAGAATTAGACAAAAATTTTTGATCAATAATTTATAAAAATATTAGAAGTTATTTTGCTTAATATTAGACGCAGTTTAATAATTGAAGAAATTATCATATCTATACGTATTTGATAAATACAGTATTCTTATACTGCTATTTACTGCTCATTTTACTGCAATATAAAATTTTTGGTTGTAAACGATTTAACAGTTATTCAAACAATAAACAGTTATATAAACAAATAAAGTCATTAAATTTTAATTAATTTTCTTATTGTGAATCAATAAATTTAAGTTCGAATGATATTTTATATAAAAAATAATAATCACATAATAACTAATTTAAAAAATCATTTTCACTTTAAGTTTGCAGTGAATTACAATCACTTATTCACTTCGATGTATCAATAAATTCAAATTCATATCAAATTTAGCACTTAATAATTACAACTTTTCCTTAACAATAATTGATTGCAGCGAAAAATTAATGAGAAATGTGACAAAAATGCGCATTAATTGAAAAGCAAATACTTTGAGGTGAAAATACATAAAAATAGTAAAATCGATGTAAATATGAATTGATTATGCGTCACATTTAAGCTTAGATTTAATTGTGCGTAATGTTCATATTGAGCTAAAAATGGGTTTTATGGGTGTTGTGATGAAAAAACGCGACTCGGAAGTGACTGAAGAAGAGAGTGAAGCAGTGACTGCAGTGAAGGCGATTGAATGCGATTGTAATGCGATTGCAATGCGATTGCATGCACACTGCAAGCGATCAAAACGTTTGAATCGCTGCCTAATCAATAATTTGCTGTGCACTTGTGCGCCAATTGTTTCGCATGTTTGGCACGCACTCATCTAAGTATGCTTTGGTGACGTTTGGTGACACAATTTGACGATCGCATGCACGTCGCGAACGGCGTGACGGCGAGCTCTTCGCCAGCTCTTCATTGGACGGGACGCGACGCGACGCCTGCCATCAGCGCTGGCATCGATCGCCGCCTGCGTCACGATTGGCGCGTTTGACGTCGACGTGCGTCTTCTCGTACGTACTCAGCCGTTGCTGCGGTGATGTATCCACTGGAGTACGTTCAGCCAAAATATATACCAAACTCGTGGTGTGGCTGCTGTCACAACTCGCTCTCTTCGCTGGCGTGCAAGTGTGCCATTGCGGTCATTGCGAGCATTTGCTATCTGTTTGCCATCAGTTTGCCATCTCATTCGCTTTGCAATCTTATCTCAATCGCTCTCAACCAACGTTGATCTCAATCTGGCCAAACCGAACGCCGGCCAACCAATTGCGGCGCGAACTACACTGCGATCAGATTCTAAACTGCAAACTTTTTGCTTCAAGTCTTTCGCCGGTAAAAGGGATATCAATCGTTCAGGTATTTACAAGTTTTTCATTTACTTGATTGTGTTTTAGTGCTATTTCTATTGCCGTTTCAAAACTTCTATTACAAATCAAGTTTACATGTAATCACTATCCAAATACATTCCCTTAGCGTCACATTAACTCGAATATTCTGTATAGTATTAACAAATAGTATTTATTTCTGGGTTTTTATATTTGAGTATTTATTGAAAGAGTGACTGTTTTATTAAAATGCTAATCAATGAAATGGCATGATTTATATCCTTTATTGCCTTCAGATATTTCATACTTAATATTGTTTTTTTGCATATCATTGTCAACATTTTATTATTCTTGAATCAGTATCGAGTTATTGATGTGTTTTAAATTTGAATTCATTCAAATTGTTATCTTTTCAATTTAAAATGTTGTGATCCGAGCATAGCTATGAATGAATGCATTTGATTTGCATTTATGATGCATTTCCTAGTAAAGTGTGCAGCGATAGAGGCATTTGGATAATACAAAGTTATTGTGATGGCTGTAAGTTATTGTAAGTTAGTGTAAGCAAAACGGTCTATCAATGAATACAGTATTTCATTGATGCTTCTATTTTTAGTTGTTGTGCCCTTATTATCGAACCACTGTTCGCTTACATATGATGCAGCTATTGATCGCCACTTGGTTTCTATGTGATGCCAGTTAATTGCACGTGCGATCGCAGGCACGTCAGCATTACGTCTCACTGCAAGCATGCTTTGTAGCGGCGATGCGATGCTATGCTATGTCTTACGCAAATAGAACATAGCCATCATAGACCGATCGATGCATAGCTATGCTCTCTCCCATTCGCACCCATACTCTCCGTCAACCCTCCCATACCTCTGCCACACACTCTACCACTCGCATGCAGTTCACCATCTACTCTATCATCTACTATATCAACTCCAGAATCGAGTCTATGCTCGGCATAATCGACAGCACAATACGTGAGCAGTGCGTCACTTCTCGTCAGCGATTTCGCCAATTGTGAACGTCATTCAAACACATTTAGAAATGCGATGAGCCTTCAGCAGAGTCTACAATAGAGCCCACAATAGAGCTAACTTAATGAAGAACTAACAGCACTGCAAAAAAATATGTTGTGCTCGTCAATTGCTTTCTATTAATATACAAGCGTTGTATAAATATATATTTTTCGTGAATTGGCATAAATTTGACGTCACTTTTTCTTCTCAAAAATACCATTCAAGCTATTATGCAATCGAAACAATTGTGATGATATCCCAACGGAATAGCTTTCTTTTTTGGTTATATAAGATAGTTTTATAAACAACTATAAATAATTTTTTATATTCGCAAATATGTTGGTTAAGTTAGCGGTCACATAGTTATGCAGCTTATCTGTGTTCAAGTCTTGTAAAGTCATTACTAAATATTAGCAAAACTAGTTGACAAAGCATTTATTCAATCAAATATCACATATCTTTACCCGAATACATAAATTCTATCATTTTTGGCAATAGTTTCTTAAATTAATGAATATTAATTCAAGTTTAATATGAAATATACATGTATTGATAGACTTTAATGAAATGTTCAATAAATGATCTGTATCTGTATCGACGCTTAAATCGTGTACATCTAAATAATTAACATAAAAAGTATATTAGCTGTCATGTTATAATAACGTATAAGTTGGTGTAACGGATCAGATACAGAATCGATGCAAGTCGTGAACTCGCATATGCTTTGAATAAGTTATTAGTTTCTTAGTTATAAAATTTATAACTTTGCATACATTTGTTTTCTAAAAGTAACGGCTGATATATTTTATAATGTGCTGTCAGTATTTAATTTATACAATTAATGTAATTATTAACACGAATGCAGCGATTTGTTAGAAAATCTGCTTCAGTTTTGATTTATGTAACACTGTTTATATGAAGATGAATATTGTTTGTTCGTTTAAAAATTTTAACACTTGAGAAACTTAAGTGTTAATCACTTTACTTTTGAAGTATTTATCTTTAATTTGAAATGTTTTTTTTTAATTATTAATAGTTATCACTGCAAGAAAAAATTGCAAGAATAAAAGTGAACGAAACAGTGAATTAAATAGTGAATCTTGTGTTGACTTAAAGCAAGGCATTCTCAATCAGCGTAATCAAGACGACACGAACACTGCAGGCCAAGGCTACGGGTTTGATACCGTTGCGGCAACACTTCACAAAGCATTAGAATTGGACACAACCATGATATTGCTTCAACAACCGCAGGTATGTCTCACTTTAGTTTAGTTCAGATTACGATTAGTACAGATCCGTGCAGAGACACGATTAGCTCAACGAAATTTTGATAAAAATAGTTTTAAATTAAAAAAGCAAATACAATATGTATCCTAAAATGATTAATTGCTTATTATTAAGCAATTTAAAGGCAATCAAGAAATTGATTGTAGGCGTAATGGAGTAAACAACAATTGAGAGCAAGGGTGCATTAAATTGGCAATGATTTTGATAAGTTAATAGATAGTGCAAATCAGGTGCAAAACTGTACCGCCTTAGCGAAGTGCTTATAGTTTCCCGATATCGCGATATAACGCATCTCAGTTCCGCGATTGGCTTTTTTAGATGATATCGTTCGAGTGCTTAAATCTATGAGTACCTCAAAGTATTAGTAAAGGTGTGTATAAAATTGGTCTATCATTACAACGATAAAAAGTTTTAGCATAAAGTAGCTATGCTTGCAAAGCAATATCATTATCGTAAGAACTTTGCGCTGCTATACATCAAATGCGTCAATCAATTAGCAAATTCCTCAATTTAGAAGTTGCTCTGGAAATGTATTGCACGCCAAGTTAAGTGTGAAGTCTGTTTGATTACACCATGACTTTTGCATTACAGAGTGCTTCCTTTGGTGGTAGTACTGGCGCATTGCTGGGCCCAGACCTGGGCCTGTCTTCCTATATTGAAGACTCTTTCGACGACTTCAAACTTCTCGATTTCCCAATACAAGACTCGTTCGACGAGGACTCGAATCTGGTGGACATCTCCGATATGTACAACCAGTCGCAAGAGTCACCCCAACAAAGAGAAAGTGTTGTTCCGAGTACAACGTGTTCAGTCGAAAGCGCGTCCATCGCGTCCATCGCCTCAATCGCCTCCACGCCATCCACTCCGAGTGCGGCCATTCTGCCCAGTTTTCTAGAGACATATTCGCCGCGATATCGTCAGGGAGTGTCTGCCAGTGGAATGTACTTTAAGTTTGAGGACATAGCGTCCGAAGAGGACAACTCAGTGGAGAGCGGCTCGTTCTCGTTGCAGTCGAGTGTGGCCATAGCCTCGCCATCCATATCGCCAGTGGCATCATTTATGCGCCAATCATCAAACAATTCGAGTTCTTCATCGCTTGTGTTGAAACAAGAAATGCCGGACACATACATGTCGCCGGCGAGCAGTCAAACGGCCACCACATTGGGATCTAGATTTGCGATGTCTCAACAGCACTCCACTCCATATCACGGCGGAGCATATGCTAGTGGTTCTGGTAGTAGTAGTGAGTCAACAGCCAAACCCGTGGCATCGGTTGGTCAACAGTATCAGTTCAGCAATTTTCCAACCTCTCAGCTGCAGTCAGAAAGCAGTGCATTTTCGCGGACATCGTATCCGAGCGGACATCAGAGCGCGCCCATCGACTCGAAGAGCACATTTTGTCCTTCTCTTCAGCACATATCAGCCTCATTTCCTCCCGAGTCGAGCCCACTACTGGTGGGCGCATCGGCTTCATTAAAAAGTGGGCGAAAGCCATCGCTGACGTTAGCGAGTCCAGCGTCGCCGGAGTCGAGCTTTTGCATGCAAATGCCGGTCACGTCACCGAATTCCAATTCGAGCAGATCTTCAAACGAATCGCTGCCATCGCCGAGTCAGTTGTGCGCAGTGTGTGGCGACAACGCCGCGTGTCAGCACTACGGCGTTCGCACGTGCGAAGGCAAGTGTCAAACTCAAGCTTAGTTTGACTTTCTCTTTATTGAATAACTAATCAACACTTGAAGCATGCAATTAGTTATCAATATAATTACTATAATTTATTATTTCGCATTTCTTTTATTACATCTCAACTTATCTTAATTGGTTTAATCACAGTTGAATATCAGTAGACAGGAGTTTATTTTATCTTTCTTTTAAAGGGTGTAAAGGATTTTTTAAGCGAACTGTTCAAAAGGGAGCTAAATATGTATGCCTTGGAAATAAAGATTGTCCCGTCGATAAGAGGAGGAGAAATCGATGCCAGTTCTGTAGATTTCAAAAGTGTTTGGTCGTCGGAATGGTTAAAGAAGGTAAATATCAACATTAACTTTATCAGCTTTTTTATTTTTTTAAATTAAATTTATTAAAGATTAATCTTTTTATTATCAATTTATTTCAAAACTAAGTGAATAACAGTGTTAATAATGACGAAAGCAATGAAATCTTTAATTTTTTTATAATATTTAATCTTTAATTTTTTTATAATATTTAATCTTTAATTAGTTAAACTTTATGTAAGTTTAAGTTGCAAAATAAGATTAAATTCTGTGAATATGCATAATTAAATTATTATCTGTTATTTATTTATTAGTTGTGAGAACAGACAGTCTTAAGGGAAGGAGAGGAAGACTACCATCAAAGCCAAAGTCACATCAAGAGTCTCCGCCGTCGCCTCCAATTTCAACGATTACAGCATTAGTTCGCGCACACGTCGACACAACTCCAGATTTAGCAAATCTCGACTATAGTCAGGTATAAAATACACTTCATTCGAAATACTTATATAAATTTTTGTGCATAAAAAATTGTTGATATTAAATAAAATTGAATTCATTTAAAAATGTAGTATAAAGAGCCGGCAGATTGTAAAAGCGAAGCCGAATGCATACAACAGTTTTATTCGATACTAATGTCCTCATTAGACGTGATCCGCGCGTTCGCCGAAAAGATTCCCGGATTTCAAGAGCTGGACAAATCAGATCAGTCGCTACTGTTTCAGTCGGCGTGTCTCGAGCTGTTTGTCTTGCGAATGGCTTATAGGTCTGAGTTCGCTATTATTGTAAATAGAGAATTAATTTCTAAAGTGCCTGTCATTGTCTACTCTGCAGAATGCAGACCAACGCCGATAAGTTGACGTTTTGCAACAGTGTTGTGCTTCACAAAGTTCAGTGTCAGCGAAGTTTTGGCGATTGGCTCTCATCCATAATCGAATTTTCGCAACATCTTCGAAACATGGACTTAGATATATCAGCGTTCGCTTGTTTATGCGCGCTCACACTCGTCACAGGTATGTGCCATTGTGTGCCACGTTGTGTCACGATTGGGTCACGTTATCCAGATTACAAATTGCTTTTATTGTACATATAGAAAGACATGGTCTGAAAGAACCTCTTAAAGTAGAACAGTTGCAAATGAAAATTATCAACTCATTGAAAGATCACGTTACGTATAATAGCGAAGCACAAAAAAAGCCGCATTACTTTTCCAGAATATTAGCGAAATTGCCTGATTTGCGCACACTTAGTGTCAATGGACTGCAAAGAATATTTTACTTAAAGCTCGAAGAAACGGTGTCGACGCCACAAGTGATCGAAAGCATGTTTTCACCGAGTTTACCCTATTAGACATCTACACGAAGTTACACCAAGTCATACGAAGTCATACGAAGCCACACCAAACCACACAAAGCACACGAAGTCACACAAAGACACACGAAGTCACACTAGATATGCTAGAAATAATACTCGACTTGACAATACATAATATCATATATGATTTGCACATTTGCACTCTTTCTACATCACACCGAACGCCACTGCCATAAGTAGATGGAAAGCTACTTAACATTGATTGTATTTAAATAAGAGGAGCACTTACTCGACACTAGCGATCGATCTCCTTAAGCCTTATCACGAATAGCTTCAATGAATCACATAGTAATTGCTAAACTAGTCTCAATGTTAAATACGTTAGATTTAATTAACGAAACGGTATCTCAAGTCCTGCTAAGTCAACGTCAACTATCGTCAACAGTCAACCAACAGTCAACTTACGTGCCATTCAATAGTGCAGTGTCTCGCACTTCAACTCTCTCTTCATTATCCTCATTCTTACCCCAATCACACACCAAACATATGTAATATATTTATTATTTAATTCAATTGTTCTAATTATGGACTTAATTATAACAACACTTTATAAATTTGGCATAATTTACAATTATCATTATAATTATTTATCATTTAAGATATGAAAATTGTAATAATTATAACTTGTAACAAACACTTTACATAAGATTTAATTATTAATTTTTAAATAAGAAATCATTTATTATAATCATGTTTAAATCACTTCGAATTCATAATAGAAAAGAAATTGTTGCTGTAATACAGTTACTATTGAAAAGTTGTTAGTAATGTTAATTATTGTTATTTATTGTTAACTCGTTTAAAGCATTTTACGTTATGTCGATATACACTATTTTAAATTAAATTAAATCTCGAATAAAAATATAAAATTATTTATTATTTATTTCGAATTTCTTTAATTATAGCATGTTTATAAATACAGTAAATATTAGTTATAACAAATCTCAAATAATCTCAATATAATACAGTTTAATAATAGTTGCAATTTTGTACTTAAGATAAAGCATAACTCATATAAAATACTAAAATATTTTGCTAACAATTATTGTAAGTATTTCACTATATCTATAGACACAGAGATCATGTCTAAACCGATGCAGTTTAAAGTCCACACTGTTCTAATAAAGCATTTTTATCTCATACAGTTTATGATGTATAAATCTTCACACTGTATTAAATTCTTTAGTATTAATTCATAAAAGACATGGAAAATTTTCAATTGTTGTCTCATCACATTTCTTTAAAACTATCTAATCCTAAATTTCATGAGATTCATTTCAAATTTCAAAAATTTAAATTTATTTTTAAAAATATTTTGAATAAATTAATTGTCCTAACACTAGTATTTAGTATTTAATAATAACACATAAAATATATTAAAATAAAATGTCTTCGATAAAAAAAATACTCTATAATATTTGTATAGAATTATCAGTAAATTCTTATCGCAATATTTAAATTCTAAATAATCATAGATAACATTCTTAATTGCAATAAAAATTTAATACCATATGATTGCTTACTTATATTTTTAAGTAATTATTCACTATAATGATTTAAGTGCTTTAATTTATATCGATTTCATCTATACATGTATATGGAATTAAAATTAAAAATTTTGTATCATAAAAAGAAAAAGTATAATTCTCACTATACTAAAAGTATAATTGTTTTTAAGCTTTTAATACAACATAAAACGATAAATTCATAATTTTTGGTGAATACATATGAATACATATGAATGTATATTCATATTTTTATAAACGTATTTAGCATGCCTTTGTATGATTTAGTAAAAATTTGTTAAAAGTTTTGCAGTGCGGGGTATACATGGGGTATACATGGGGTATACATGGGGTATACATGGGGTATACATGGGGTGCGGGCTATCTGTGGAATTTTATTCTAATTTACTTAAATTAATTCAAATTTATTTTAAAGATTGGAATACAGTAGAAATTTGTTATTATGAACTTATTTAGTTTAAGGTTTTTGGTTCATAATTAACAATAGTTCATAATAAAAATGTTTCACATAATTTATAAGATACTCCTTATTTATGTATTATTTAAAGAAATTAGTATTTTTAGTTTGTTTTAATGATTTAAAAGTACAATCAGTAATATTATTTAGAATTTCAAACAAATTCTTTACATACGATTGACAACCAATTTGATCAAAATATTTATACAATACTGTAAATGCATTTAATGCTCAATTTAATAACCAATAAAATCATTGGATCGTTGAATAATCAAATAAAATTGCAAAATAAAGCCCGCTTAACGATTCAATTTAATTATCACAAGTTTACGTGTATATATTAATGTTATTTTTGTCCTCAGAGGGCGTAATTGATAGGTAAATGTTGCTTATATTGTGAGAGATATTGTTGTGTCGGCGTTCGGCACGTGTTGTGAGACTAACGAAGACATTGGAATGTATAGCGATTTGATTGCCATCGTATGCCAATCACTACCACACCATTGGCCACAACACGCTATCATTATCAGTTGTGGCGCTTTTGCCGCCTTTTTCTTGTTTAAAGTTTGGAAATTTAAAAGTAAAAGCGTTGAGTCCAGTGATTGCCGTGAATTGCACTCTAATTTGGATACAAATAACTCAATCATTTGTCGCATACTTTACGCCACAGAGACTGGAAATGCCAAACGTTTGGCGCTTCGACTCGAGTCTGTTTTGGCTCAAAGGTTGGCGAGAGATGGGAAGGGCGTGAATGTGTTATCAGTGAAAGACTACGATCCGGAGGACTATTTGATGAAAGACGCCAACAATAAAGTGGTGATAGTGTTGATCATATCGACGTTCATCGATGGCGGGCCGCCAACCGATGCCAACTGGTTCTGCAAATGGTTGAGCGAAAGCGCTGATGACTTCAGAGTACAAAAGAATGCGCTCAATGGTCTCGCTTTCGCGGTGTTTGGCGTCGGAGACACCGCTTATGGCAACAACTTTTGCCGCATTTCGAAGAAGATCGACAAATGGCTGAGAAAACTACAGGCCATACCTGTCTGTGAAACAGCTTTTGCTGATGTCAGCCACTCGTCTATTGATTTGCAGTTCAGTGATTGGATGAATAAGTTGTTGAATAGTATAGATAAGTCACCTCATTATCAATCAAATGAACAATCGATTGAAAATCTAAATGCAGAAGAAGGCGAAGACATCGATTCTGATGTCGAAGAAGTAGTAAATGAAAAGCTAATCGATATCGAAGATATTATGATGAATAAGTCAAAAAATAAGAACATTAATGAAAACGAAAATAATGTCAAAAAAGATATGCTAACAAATGATTTGCGAAAAGAGTTGACAAAACAGGGATATAAACTTATTGGATCGCATTCAGGCGTCAAACTCTGTCGATGGACTAAATCGATGCTTAGAGGAAGAGGTATTTATTTTGACATTATATTTAATGCTTACAATGGTATGCATTAGCGTTATAAATACAGATCTGTGTTGATTTATAGGTGGTTGTTATAAGCATACATTTTATGGCATTGAGAGTCATCGATGTATGGAAACTACTCCTAGTCTTGCGTGCGCTAATAAATGCGTGTTTTGCTGGTAATATGCGAACAATATTATCAAACGTTTTGGTTTTAATAGTTTAACCATTGTTTTAAGGCGACATCACACTAATCCGGTCGGGACTGAGTGGAAGTGGAATATGGATAATCCTGATCTAATCTTTTCGGGAGCGCTCGCTAATCATTATAAAATGATAAATGAGTTCAAAGGAGTTCCTGGAGTTTTGAAGGAACGTCTGGAAGAAGGGATGAATGTAAGACATTGCGCTCTTTCATTGGTTGGCGAACCAATTATGTATCCAGAAATTAATCGTTTCGTGCGATTATTACATCAACAAAAGATATCTACTTTTTTGGTGACAAACGCTCAGTTTCCAGAAGCCATCGAAAACTTAGATCCAGTCACTCAGCTTTACGTTTCGGTTGACGCCAGTTCTAAGCAAAGCTTGAAACGTATTGATAGGCCTTTATTTCGAGACTTTTGGGAGCGTTTTATTAGTAGTCTGACGTCGATTTCGCGTAAAGGACAGCGAACTGTGTTCAGACTGACACTCGTCAAGTCGTGGAATACCGAAGAAATGGAGGGATACTCGCATTTAGTATCTCTCGGGAAACCGGATTTTATTGAAATCAAAGGTGTGACGTATTGCGGAACGAGTAAAACGAGTAACTTAACTATGGATAACGTTCCTTATCATCAAGAAGTGCTCAAATTTGCCAATAAATTATTGAACTTATTAGACGGCAATTACGCGATCGCCAGCGAACACGAACACTCCAATTGTGTTCTCTTGGCTCACAAACGCTTTCTAATCAACAATTGTTGGAACACTTGGATTGATTACGACAAATACCATCAACTTATCCAAAACTATTACGCCACTGCCGGCAGCGCCTCTTTTTCCTCTCTCGACTACGCGTGCGTTACGCCTAAATGGGCTGTGTTTGGCTCTGATGAACGCGGATTTGATCCAATTGAAAACAGATTTAGAAAATATAATAAAAATAAATAAACTTCATCTTCGATTAATATTTTTATTGTATTTAATTGTTAATAATGAAATAAAACTATATAAAAACTTTATTTCGGAATTGATAAAATATAGTATTGTAATTACAATCAAAATATAATGCAACCTCTAAGATGGCAACTTTGATTTGGATTGTTTACAAGTTAGCAATAGATTTTTGATTACCAATAAATATTACTATAGCGTCAACCGAAACATGCTTCAAGTTTGCGAAAAGTTGACTGAGATTATAGTGAGATGAAAAGTGTGTCATACAGTGAAAGGGAATAAATTATAACAATGTATACCTAGAAATAAATTTTCATGTATTGCCCGAATAGTAGAACTTTATACCAAATTCACTTTTTCCTGGATAGCCCTCGGGCTGTGTCGTACTTTTAGGGTATGTTAATCTGTATCTCAAAACAAGAAATTTTTACTGTTACTTAATTTGTATTTTGTTTTAATAAATGTTTGATTACCTTTATGTCACGTCCATTATTGTTGTAGATTTGAAATCTTTAGCAAATAATTAATTTCTAAGAAAAATTATATTTTATAAACACATTTAATAAAAATAATAGTTAGATTTAATTTTTTGAAAAGCGCGCTAAAATTTACAATATTTTTTGTCGTACAAATAATGGTAGACGTAATTGTAGACGTAATTTAAGTTTTATTATTTTGATTTGTTGTTTATGTGATCAGAAATTTAAGTTTGATTTTGAAAAATAAAATATTAAGAGTTAAATAAAGTAAAGGAAAGCAAATTGAAATACTCGGCAAGCGATGGATTCGGACACCGACTACGAGGACGCGGACCGCGAATGGGATGACAATGACTTGGACACCACCGATGCGGCCGAGGATGAGGTTTGCTTTGAAGGGACGCCACTCTCTGGCCTCACATTCTGTGCTAATCTGCAGATCGAAGACAGCCAAATGACGAAACAGCAGATACAAGACGAGTGTTTGGAGAGTTTCGCCACTCAGGACTTCATTATGGAGCCCGGAATCATAGCGCAGCTCAAGAGGTGACGTGAATGGCATTGCCATCACTAGTGAGGACATGGCATGATATGACATATGATTGTCGAACAGGTATTTCACGGCCGGCGGTAATCCCGAACAAGTGGTGGAATTGCTTTCATCCAATTATCACGCGATCGCACAAACGGCCAATCTTTTGGCCGAATGGCTAATAATGACTGGTATTTAATCTCAATTCACAATTAGATATTTGATTAATGAGGTTGAATTCAGATTTGAAAATATCGGAAGTTCAATCACTAGTCGAGGACCATCTAAAGCAGATGATTATGAAACACTTTGACCCGAAAAAAGCTGACTCTATATTTGTTGACGAAACTAAAGTAATGACTGAATGTTAGCATAAATGAAGAGTATTAATGAATTGCTTGTTAGACTCCTTCGTGGTTGACTGAAATGATAGAACACCCGACGTGGAGAACATTGATTTACAAATTGGCTGAAGATTATCCGGACTGCATGATGTTGACCTTTACTATTAAGGTTTTAGTTTTAATAATTAGTGTTATTAGTAATAACGAAATTGTCAGTAATTATTAATTTAACGAATAGCTTATATCTGATGCTGGATTTCAAGGAGAAATAACCAGTATTTCTACGGCTTCACAGCAATTAGAAGTGTTTTCTCGAATATTAAAAACCTCAATCAATAATTTTCTCGAAAGAGGAGAAGAAAATATGGATAAAAATTTAACTGAGTTTACGGTAAAAATTATAATTTTACCTCAAAGTTTTTTCAGTTAACATAATTCAGTTAATAACACTATAATTTAATTACAGAAAATGGTTTGTCACGGCGAGCACACATATCTTTACAGTCAAGCTATGATGCATGTCTTGTCACAGGAACCCAAAGGAGGATCGAATATCAAACGTCTCTCTCAAGAAATATCGAAATACTCGCAGAATCAGTAAAGATATTATAATTTTTATTAAACATTAAATTATGCTTATTTTATTAGTGGTCACGACGCAACACCAATTCTGATCGCACTAAACGGCACGTCAGCGTATCCTCGAGTCGGTCAGGCTTTATCAGCCATGCTATCAAAGAATGCTTTGAATCCCGCGGACATTACTGTGGTGTGTGTTTGTTAATATTTGTTTGATATTTTAGATGAAGCAGTTTATTTGTTTGACAGTTTAACATATAAATCTTTATTAAATAGCTTTACAAATCATACCAAGTGGCAGAACCACCTCCGGTTGAATTGCTAAGAGTTCCGCAATTTTTAGATTTATTGTTAGATTCTCTCTTTAAACCTGGAAGTAAACTACATGTGGAACACAAACCAAAATATATTTACTTATTGGCATACGCTGCGAGTGTTCACGAGACATGTAAGAAAACAGTTAGAAAAAGCATAAGTAAAGACGAGTTAAAAGGAACCACACAAGCAATTGAAAAGGTTAGCGCCATATGTAGCGAAAAAAAGGGATCATCAGAACTGCTGCCAGAATTAAATACGCTTTTTCAATGCATTCGTTACCCTGTGGTCGGATTAGGCGTAGTTCATTGGGTTAAATATGTGGTCTCAGAACGAAATTACTTTCAATTGTCAACAGAACACACGCCTTTACATTTGGCTCTTTTAGATGAAGTGACCACTTGTCACAACACTTTACACATGAAAGTTCTAGATTTATATATTAGCATATTTGAATCACAACAGGAAGAGTTAGAAGTGTTGGCTCAGTTGGAAATGAAAAAAATGCTTTTGGATCGTATGGTTCATCTTTTAAGTCGCGGTTGTGTTGTGCCGATAATTAATTATATCAAAAGTTGTTGGGCTCGACAGGACACTGATATGTCACTTATAAGATATTTTGTGACCGAAGTGTTAGACGTAATTAGCCCACCATATACTTTAGAATTTGTTCAATTATTTTACCCATTGGTTGAAAACGAAGAAGTGACTGGAAATATGAGGACCGAAACGGAACAACTTCTTGTCTCACAATTTTTAAGTATGTTCCGTACACTTTTTAGTGGTGCCTGTATTTGTTTTACTTCTAATTTTTAAAAATACCTTAACTTCCCATCGATTCTTTTTTGCCTGATTTATATAATATTTTGAATAGATTTATAATAGATTTTATTTTAATTTCAAAACAATACAGGCATCACAAATGTTTCATCACAAAAATTTTGAAAGTAAATTAAATTATAAAATTATCATTAAATCAATAATATTTTAATCTTTGTTCACTAAATTAATAAATTTTATATAGAGTGACAGCAATTGATTATCTTGATTAATCAAATATCTTATTCTATTGCAGATCATTGTAAATCAAATTACAGATCTCTTGTTTGAACATTCATCTAAATTCCATTCACCGAAATTTTGAAAATCATCAATTTTTAAAGTTGTAATATTGCTGTAATTTATATAATTAATGTAATCCATAAACTTATTTTCTTTCAGCATAAAATGTTTATCCATAATTTTTTCAATCTTTAAAATTCAAAATTGAAATAATGAATTCATTATTTAAAGTTTATATTAATTCCATTAATATTCTTATATTTTATTTTAACTTTTTGTATTTCTTGAAATATTAAATCGATATAATTTTATAAAGATGTTTAAATCTATTTATTATTAAATGTTTATTTTATTTTATTAATGTGTATTTATTATTCAAATATTTAAACATTAGCGAAAATATTTTAAATTATATGCTTTAATTAATGCATACAAATATAAATTATAAGTTTTAAAATGTTAATCTTTTATTTTTTATAAATTAGCATAAATTCTAAATGTAAATTAATAATGATTATAAATATAGTTTAAATAAGTGATTATTAACTATAATAGTATAAGGATTAATTTTACAGTTTAGATATAAGACATTTAATTCAAATTCAGTAGAAATTAGGGCTTAACATTTAACTATAGTTTTTTAGTTATATTATGTACTAATATAGTATAATATATTTTTAGAATTATTTTTATAAAAACAATAACTCATTTTACTTTTAAGTCTGACTTTGATAATGAATGCGTTCTTGCTTTAAAAAAATGTTCATAAACTGTGTTAAGAATTTATTAATATGTAATTAAAATATAATTAAAGTTAAATATAATTAAATTAGTTTTAACTTAAACTTTTGTTTAATAAAAACGTCCAAATATTGTTGATTTTCAAATTGCAATCCCTGTCTCACGTCATTTATTATTGTTTATTATTTTCGTAACGTTTGTCAAAACATCATATGATAAGTAAAAATATTGAAATACTTGTCGACAACAAGTTATTTGATTCAACTTGAAGTTGTGGTCAATTCAGATAATAAAGATATGGACGAAACTAACGCTACGCTAATAGACGTGTCGTTTGCGTGTCAGCGATGTTGTCAACCGTTGAAAATGCATAACACTTTGAGCACAATTAATGAGCAAATCGTTAATGAATTAAGCGCTCGAAACGCCGCCAACACTAACATCACTGCAATCAATACCAATGAGGAGATTGAGAGCAAAAGTGGACACAATAGTAACGTTATCTACAAAGTTGTGCCTCCGTTTGGCGCCAACAGAGACGTGGCCTCGAATGGCGGCGGCTTTATAGTGATCTCTGATTCGACCACCTCTTCCATGTCGAGTATCGCGCTCTGCAATAGTGGCGAGAAGTATGTCTCGTCGACTAGCACTCAACACAAGATGAGTCAACAAATGAAAAAGTTTAGTGAACTGTTTGACGTGCTGTCCGACCAGTCAGACATCGACCACCCGTTGTGCGAAGAGTGCGCCGACTTCGTCATCGACCAAATGGACCATCAGTTGTCTATATTGGAAGACGAGTGTCGCGATTATCGCGAATATCTCGACTCTATTGAACAGGAAAAGTGCGGAGAAGAGGCCAATGAGGACAAGCAGTGCCAGCAAATCGAGGACTTGAAGCGAAAATTGGAGAATTTGCAAGTTATCGAAAAACAATTGATCGAAGAGCTCAACGAAATACACGGCGAAAACGAAAAAGTCGATCACGAGATTGTCAAACAAAGCGACGAATTGCAGAGACTCTACGATGAAGAGGACAAATATTGGCACGAATACAATAATCTCAAGAATAACGTTTACTTAATCGATGACGAACAGCAAAGTATAGACAATCAGTTGCGTTACGCCCAAAACCATTTGGACAAACTCAAGCGGACTAATGTTTTTAACGCCACTTTCCATATTTGGTCTCATTTTTTAAATACTATATTTACATCATTTTGTGTTTAAATTTGAATATAGGTCTTTATATAAGGATACTATAAATTTTAGCAAAGATAAAACTTAAAAGCCTTTTTTACTTTTTATATTG
>JAQIYA010000436.1:0-20603 GCA_034699355.1 Microtritia minima
TTTATTAGTTTAAAAGATACAAAGATTTTTTCGTTCTTAACCAAAAGTATCAATACTTTTGACTGGCAGTGTATATAAATCGAAATTTTATGCTCGAATTATTAAAATTAACTTAATATATAAATATAGTTTTAAATAACTGGATTCTAAGGTGAATGTAAAACATTATTATAGTATAGTCTCAAAAAGAAAAAACATATATTATAAATTATTTATAATTAGAAAATGTTTTCCTTTCCTATACTTATTTTTACTATTATTTGAGCACATAAATAGTTAAAAATATTTTTTTGTGGTTAATCTTTGTTTGTTCCACTAATTGATCATTTATCAAACTAAATAACAATTTTCTGCTTTAATCATTTTAATTGCAACCTTTTCTAATACACGTTAATACAAATTTTCATTAATATTAATTGGCTTCCAATTTATATGTTGTAAATATTGCTTGACATTTAAGAGTTCACCTCAAGAAACAATTGATATATTGCTAATGAGCGCATAATTTATGATTGATAAGCTGTATAAATAATAAGTTTCATATCATTTTATTGATATTGTTTTGCAAATTATGTAATAATAACACAACTCATTATTGTTAAAAACAATAATCTTTGAACTTAAGTAAGATTCAAATTAAGTTTAAGTTTGCAAAATAATAATAATTAATTTTATGAAATAAAGAAGACTATTAACCCCTAAATTTGTTATGAATATGTGGCTAAATATAATGATTTGTATTAGTATTACTAATAATTTAGTACTATATAACATAATATTTAATATAAAACAATCCTAGTTTTTTCAAAATCATTTTGCAATTATCTGATAGATGTCTAAATCATTGTTTGAAAATTTTGATTAAGTTTTAACCCAAACCCCTAAAGTAGTTAATTATAGTTATAAAATAGTTTCTTAAGTGTTAAATAGTTATAGTTACTATAAACTTTTGGCAAATTCATGCAATTAATTAAAGACTGTAAACCATCGAAACTAACGATGTTTAAGTTACATTAGTTAAATGCAATGCTCTGCTTATAATATGGTTTCTGCCATGTGTGGGTAACTCTGGTAAGTTTCGAAACTATAGCAGGGCAAACAGAACAGATATGCGAATATTATATATAAACATTTTTTTATTTTAATTTATAAAAATAATTTCAGATTAAAAGAAACCCTAATCTTTATATTGCGTAATAACAGAAAATATAAATAAAGTGTTAAATTATAAGGAATTAAAGTTAAATTCAGATAAAATTGACAAAATATAAATTTGAAATGTAAAATGAATCTAAAATGACTTTCATGATTACAAACTATATTCCATAGAGTATATATTTAATTATTGCACAAAACATGTATTTTAATTTAAAAAAATTTTTTGCTTGTTAAAGATAACTTAATTTATGCAGTATTATCTCTAAGCTTATTATAAAATTGAGATCCATATAATCTAAACGCTTTAATTTTGTGTAAAAGCATTAAAATTTTAAATATTTCAAATGCATTTTGGCAATAAAACATCAGTAAACAATAACCATTTATACATTATTACTTAAAGTTTATATTTTAATTTAGTAATTGAAATTATTATAACGTTTAATCTAAATAAACGGCTCAAATAAAGCGAATGAATGAATGAATGAATCTCTGTTACTATTCAGTAAAGCATTAGAATTTATTAGTTCTTAAATTTATACTCAATTTAATAATTTACTTTAAATCCCTTAAATGGCAAATTGTGAGATTAATTTAATCTATAAATGCATTTTAAGTATGTCAATATACATAATATGTACTTCATTTGCTTAATTGCTAACTTGATATAATTACAATTTGTGAAATATAAAACATTATAAATATGAACTGTTTAAACCAAGTTTTATTTAAATTAAAACTAAGTATCTTATTTTATTCTTACTTTAAAATGTTAGTAATTCTTTCAAGTTTTAACATTAAAAAGTTTTGCTTAAATTTAGATCAATATTTAAGCCTATATAATTAAACGTGTAAAAAATTAACTTTGAATATTTATAATTACTATAATTACTAATTATTAATTATTTATAATTTCTATAACGGATTTAATCGTATGATCGAGCAAAACACATACAATAACATAAAACTTTTTTGAAAGAATATTCTCTCTTATATAAACCAAATGTCATACCTCCTCCTCTAAAGAAGATAAAATGGCGAGTAAGTTGTCGTAAGCAAGTGAGTGAACTTAGTTGTCGAAATAGTAGCAATTTGAACTGACCTTTTCAATGCAAACATGTCATCTAAGTTGGACAAGTTTTCCTCAGTAATTTGTATTTTATTATGAAAAAAGCTTATCATAAACCATATAAACTATTTTGTTTGGTGTAGTGTTATAATAATAACATATCTCGTATGCTTTTTAAGATAATATTAATATTTCGTGGCTTAAAAGAAACTTTTCATCCTATTATTTAGAATACTCTTTTGAAACATTAAAAAAAACTCAAATTTAATAATGTATTATAAATTCTGCTTAAAAATATATTATCGATAATAAATATTATTCTTGTTTTTAATTCCATTTAAATAAGAGATAAATATCACAAATCCAGTAAAATTCAATAAATATAAAACAAGGGCAAAATATTTTTACCATAACTTGACAATTATTTAAATACTCTGTAAACAAAGTTTTTATATTATATAAATAGATGATCTTAATTTGATTAATTTTTTCTTTTTTTCATATTTCATAATAATTATTGAAGAAAATACAGAATTGCGTTAGCAATTATGTTAAGTATATCTTTCGATCAAATAATTTAAACTTGCTATATAAATACTTGACATAATCAAATTATCACTTAACCAAATAATAAATATGGCATTAAAACTTGAAAGTTTACTCCAATATTTAACTTCTTTGAATAAAAATCATTTTGTGAAATAATAGTTTTGGTTACAAATAATATTAGAATTTATTACATAATTCTTTAGAAATGACAATAATGGGTATTATGTTCACTGTGTTTGCTTCCGCCTGTAGAGCTATCCAACTGTTTATCTTACAGAATAGCACTTAAACTTGTTGGTTAGATCTTACATGTATATTGCACTGTAAAAGCTGATCGCTAACATAACCTCTTTTTTAATATTAATATTTTGATTCAATAATTAAGAGAAAGTTTATTTAAATGATAGAGAATTTAAATAGTTGATATTTAATTATATAAACTACAACTATAATTAAATCAACTAAATTTCGATCGGTGTGTGTCTGCGATCGGTTTGTCACCACTAATGTTTCTCAATATTAACCATTTAACTCACATTCACATTAAACATTTGAACGAATAACGAAATAATTATTACTTTATATTTAATTTAAATAATGTTTTTGCACGTTTTGTTTCAACAATTTATTTTTTAAAAATGTTATTTAATATTTATTTTTAAAATAGAAAGTATTATTTTATATGTAAAAAAAGTATTGTTCGAAACTCACGAACGAACACACGAACACACTTTATTTTTTAAATTATTTATTGAGATAATATAATAGAAAATAATACAAAATATTTATTTTACTGTAAAATATTTAAAAAAAATACTTTTAAACTTGTTTTAAAATTATTTCAGTTTAAAAAATTTAAAAAATTGAAAATATAAATGAAATATTAAACAATTAAAACTTACCGCTATTAATTTTTGTTGTTCAAAATTTTAAAATCAAAGCTTTTATATGATTTATTTTTCAAACTTTAAATTTTCTTTATTGATATTAAAGCCTATGAATTTTAATTTTGTTGTATTAAAGTTATGTAAAGGTTTTAATGAAATATATTTGTACAGAAACTTGAAGTTATACGTTATAGACTAGAATCAGGCTTTAGAGTCGGATTTGGAAATGTTTGTATCGATGCAACAAAGTGTGTAACTTATATATTAGGTGTAAATAAGAAGTCATTGGCTGCGCACGAATGTATGATATTATAGACGAATCGCTAATGGATAAGCATTTTAATAATTTAGACGCCTTTCAATTAAATGATTTTCACTTTAACGGAAGAAAGTTTATAGATTTGAGTCTGTTTCTTAGATTAGCAGTGGCTTATCTAAGAATAAAGAATATTCTTAGATAACGGTCTAAATTATTGTATAGTATACAAAAAAATGAATGAATGATTATTTTTCAATATTACATTTATATTATATTACAATATATTACATTTAAAGTTTTATGTAAAGCATATGCTATTAAATTTAAAGCTATATACTTTTAAGTTGACCTACCGTTTAGTAGAAAAAAGCAATTCAATATTAAAACCAATTATTATGATTAAAATAATTAATAATCGCCAGTTAATAATTAATAACCATTGCCATTACCCATTTCCAAACTCTAACTGCCGCTCGATCTAAACTCACTTTCCGTACGCAAAAATGACCACACTTCTCATTAATTAAAATGTAACACAATTTTTTAAAAAAGCTTATTTGAAAACTTTAAAAACATATATATTAATTCTATACAAATCTCTCTCTCTCTCTCTCTCTCTCTGCATCCTCTATATAGCCAGCACTAAATACCATGTAATTATTGTAAAACAATAATATTTTGACGTTAAGCGGTGCTTACTTTGCACATGAAGAATATATATTCAACACTTTATAAGTTTAATTTGATCAACAATTTATTTTCTTGATGATCACTATATGAGTGAATTTGATGGCTTTGAATAAATTATTAATTATGAATTATTAACAAGAATTTGTAATATCTTTTCATGAATTTGATTAAATTAGATATTTTGAAAAAAGTTTCATGGATAGCCCGCACCCCTTGTATAGCCCGCACAACATAAGTTTTCAAAAAATTCATTTTTTCTTATATAGCCTGCGGGCTATAGTCGTAAAATTAGGGAATCGAATCAAAATTTGATAAAAACATTGGTTTTATTGGTTCTGAAAATATAAACTTTAATCTGTAAATGTTTTGGTGTTTTAAATGCTATTAATCTAATCAGAAATTGATTTTGTTTTAACACAAATTATAAACTAAAATCGTACTTAATTTTTAAAATTTAGATTTAATTTTAAAATATATATCAAAATCAAAATATCAAATCACATCAAAATTAAATGTAAATTAAATGGCAATTTAGTAAAACTGTGGTCTCGAATGCAGTGCCATCTGTAGAGAGCGTGAGTTGAAGGGAGTCGTAATGGAGTGCCAAATCAGTTGACATCAGTGACCACTCATTCACGTCACTGTTGGGCACGATTGCGATCGAAATGACTGCAGCGGTGGTCTCGAGTTGGCTCTACGAGAAGCGTCCCCTCAAGCGACCCAAATTGGGTCCGCCAGACGTCTACCCTCAGGACCCCAAACAAAAAGAGGTACTGTTGTCGATGGTGTGAATGGTTTGATAGCGTTGTTTGATTGTTAGGACGAGTTGACAGCTGTGAACGTGAAGCAGGGCTTCAGTAACAGCACTATAATCCAAGACGAATACGGTTCGGCACGCAATTCAAACATAACCGCCAATAAGTTCGGCGCATATTTCAGCGCTTTGTTGTCGAAGAAGTTGGAGTTGAATACGCTTCAGGACACGACTCGAAAGAAACAGCAGATCAACACTAAGGACAACATATGGCTCGTGACGTCGAAGTCGAAGAACGCGGTCGACGCCTGGTTTAAGGACCTGTCGTCGAACGCGAAGACTTTGTCGCAGTTGTCGCGAAAGGTTCCCATTTTCAACAAAAAGGAGGAGATATTCACTCAGTTGTACGAATTTCAAGTACCCATGTTTAAGGCGGAGTGGTTTGTGAAGATGTCGTCCACATATCAAATAGCGCTGTCGGAGTCGAACAACAAGTCGAAGAAGCGTCAGCTGCCAGACCAGTGTCAGGAGTGGACGAGCGCTTTGTGTCGCTTTCTTAGAGAGCAGTATCAGAAACTCTGCGAACACTATCACGGAATGCCGACCGCGAACACCACCTCTTCTTCCGTCACCACAGCGGTCACCAGTGATATCATTCCAAAGCAGTGGCAATACTACACGCAATTAGCGCGTCATCTCTTCGAGAGTGGACTTTTGGATAGACACGACTTTTTGTGGTGGTTATTGGATTTGCTCGAGAAGATCAAGTCTATCGACGACACTGTCATTAGTATTGTCGTGCCGTTGCTTTTGCAATATGTCGACGAATTTACTCAATCGGAACTGTTGGCGAGAAAGTTAGCCTATCATTGCTCGAAGAAGTTGAGTCAACTCGTTGCCGATTATAGCATGAACGGCACTAACAATTCGACCCTTTCGACCAACGAAACCGAAAGTACGCCCATTTCTAATGGAATGATTAACGGGAATAAAAATAATCCATCAAATAATTGCAACAGTAATACTATTAATAATAATAGTAATAACAGTAATGGCTTAAACAACGGCGCAAATCATAACAACAATAATGCTGTCAACGGAAGCGCCACTTCTAATCAAAATTCGAACGCATTTCTTGTTAATTGTTTTTCTGATTTAATGAGTTGCGCTCATCATCGAAATGTTATTTTAGGACTTTCAGTTGTGGTGCAGATCATAACACTCGATTGTCCCACATCTTTGGTCTGGCATAACGTCGGCGATAGTAAGGCTGCTCTTCATGGCTCTCCACTCGATTACCTGCCGTGCGAGCCGTCAAATCTTCCCATGCCTTCAAGACCTCACAATCAATATTTGCGAAACGAGTTGCGTCAGGCAGAGGAGCAAATCAAGCAGAGAAGTAAAATGTCGGAAACGCACTGGTCGTGCGATCGCTGGCAACAGACCGCCGGCACTACTGTTAGTAAATTGCTAAATGTTTTGGACTCTCTCGATAAGCATTGTTTCGATAAAGTCGATTCTGTCAATTCGCTCGACACGTTGTTCGCCAAGATTTTTACAAATATTTCTTTGAATAATAGCAAAGAACCCGCTAATAACAACACTAGTATTAACAATAACCTCAATACTAGCTCCTCATCTACTAATGAGACGCAAACTACGTTTAATGTTTCCGATGTGTTGAGTGAAGACGAACCGATTGTGAGATTGTTGTGTGAATGGGCTGTCACTACAAAGCGAACGGGAGAACACAGAGCACTGGTTGTCGCGAAGTTATTGGAAAAAAGGCAATTAGAGTTAACCGCCGAAAAAGAAGCCGAAACTAACGACATCGAAATTGATAACGATGTCAATGCATTTCCGGCAAATACACTCTCGACTACTTCCGGAAATTCTACCAAATCCTCGGAAAATGCATTAACAACACCAATCTATCAAAATTTATTGATGAACTTTCTTGACAATCAGGCGCCTGTTTATGATGAGAAAACAGTGATTTTAGCGAACAGCGAGAATAAGCAAGCGTTTTGTAATCTCATATTGTTATTCGGCGAACTCATTCGTTGCGATGTATTTTCGCACGATTCGTATATGTGTACATTGATATCTCGCGGACAGTTTCCTAATTCCCCTAACAATTCACTTCTATTTTCTGGTGGCTCTTCTAAACCAACAGTTCCGGAAGAGCCATCATTAGCTGGATTTGTGCCTAATCTTTCCTCTTCGGGAGACCTTCAATCCTTGTCAAACTCTCATTTAGGCGGACTTATGCCGTCCGGCATTCAAAGAAGCACTTCAGGCTCTTCTCTGCCAATGTTTGATCCACTTTCAAATCACTCGAATTCGGGTCACACCGATCAGACCCGATGGGAAGCGCCAGCTTTGGATATGGACGACCCCCAGACTATCGACGAAGATTTAGATAAATTGCTTCAACATATTAAAGCTGGTCAGCAAAACAACATGAATGACCAAACCGGTGAGTTTTACAATTACACAGCACTTACAATTATTTTGCACTATTTTGCTGTTTCACTATTCCTTTTAATTTTAATTTCAATATTTTAATTTATATTTCGTAATCGCATGTTTTCATTTTGCATGATATTGTCTTGAAATGAATAAAAGCGCACTCTTTAAAGCGAAGGAAAAGTGCCAAACTTGTGTCAGGTGTCAGAGGCTTTTCATCTATTGGTTTTGTTACTTCATATTGCAATTCAAGCAATTATTTTAACGGTTCTCTTTTTTTATTTAGTTTTCTTTTCTTAATAAAAGCTTTCACGTGATTGATAACATTGTTGGCTATTTTTTAGACATATTGCTTCCCGATTCGGTTGGTTCTGACAAAGAAGATGAGCCGAACGGCGTTTTAGGCGCTCACTCGGCGGCGTTCGTCAGCTCCGAGAATAGTGCGAAAAATTCGATTATGCGACACGTGTTATATACGAATCACTTTCCGTTACCTCAAGACGAAACATCAGCTCATGATTGCAATCAAAGGCATATATTGCTTCACGGCGTCGGTAAAGCTAAAGACGAAGCGCGACATAACGTTAAGAAAATGACTAAAGAAATAACTAAATTATTTAACCGAAAATCTTCTATGGATATTAGCGACGGTGGGAAAGTGAAAAAGCATGCCATTAAAGAGGGCTTTAATTTTGAATCTGCGATAACAAAGTTTAAATTGTTATCAACATTCGATCAGCACGTGGTGACCACCAGCTGTGCGATCGCTGCCGTTGAGATGCTTAATGGGGTGGCAGTTGGAAATGCCAACTATTTGCCACTCATTGAGTCCATTGCTTTCTTATTTGATTTAATGGAAATGGCTCTCAACGTTCACGGACTCATTGAGTTCATAATACAAATGCTTAAAGAACTCGTTGAAGTTGACGTTCAATTGCATTTAAAATGTACTATATTAGCGCGAACTTATTGTACTTCTATTGGACTATATATTGTTGGAGTTCTCTATCGATATCAAACATGTCTTCTTGTGTCTTATGAGGAAACGCTTTCTGTATTCGAAGGTTTGTGGAAATTAGTTCGACACGTGACGAATCCGAGTGATTGTTCGTCTGCCGAACGCTGTATTCTTTATTACTTATATGATTTGTACTCATCGTATAATCATCTGAGAACCAAATATCACGATACTGTTAGCCTCATGTTTTCCAAAATAAAAGCTATGAATAGTGTGCCGCAATTGTCTGACGGCACTCCAAATATGGCCAAATACAACCCGTCATGTATGATGGACTATCTTAAAAATCCCAAACTTAAAGTCGATCCCATACATATCAAGCTATTAAACGAAAATAGCGCCGATCGCTACAGCTTTGTGTGCAATGCTATTCAATGTATATCATGCTCTAATGATATCGATAGGCTTAATGAAATGTCGGTGTTATGCGCCGAACTAACGGCTTCGTGTGCCAACTTAAGCACCGAATGGTTAAGCGTATTGAAAGCTTTGTGCTGCTCCTCCAACCATACCTGTGGTTTTTACGACTTACTCACTCAAGTCGATGTCGGTGACCTATCTATTCACGACAACTTAGCAGTATTCACTTCAATACTTATAGCGAGAAGATGTTTTTCGTTGAAAGATTTTATTATAATTGTTGCCGTGCCGTCATTATTAGCTCCGTGTGACGGCGCTGAAGACGCTGAGGCCGGCGCTCGCCTTACTTGTCATTTATTATTATGTCTCTTTAAGACATCTGATTCGCCATTGTCTTCAAACACGATGACATCTTTTGCCACGTCCTCACGCTATTCATTAACAAGTCCGGGGCCTTCAGTGTTGTCCGCCACTCCTCCAAATCCTGGACAAAGACCGCTATATATAATTAAATATCCTTGTGATAGATATCTTTTGGCTGCAGCTCACAGTACGCTAAGAGTGGAAATAGTTCTCACCGTTTTGAAAGCGATACTCGTTTTGGGTATACTAATAGCTGATCTTATTTGTTTGTTAATTCTAAAGACTTTTTTAATGATTAATAGGAAATTCAGCGGAAAAAAGAGGAGAAAACAAACCAAAATTAGATACTAAAGGAGAAATCAGTATCAGTGATATTTTGGGTCCGGTAGGCATCGGCGACGAAGATTTTCCTGATATTTCAATTACAATGTGAGTTAACTAAAATGATTAAAGTAACATATATTATAAACTTTAAAAATATTACTCGTAAATATGAAGACCTGGTATACTTCCTGGTAAAAGTGGTGTTTCGCGATTGGACGGCTTGGAGAAAGCTGGATTGAGTGAAGCAGCTAAATATGCTTTGAAGCAGATATGTGGCCAGCAATGGGTGCACGACAGGTGTTTGCGTGGTTTTATGATAGATCCCGATATATTGAGTAAACTACTTCTCGATCCGAAATTATCTCACAAAGAGGCGCAGTACTTACTTAACATGATATGTCATCCGAAGTTAACGGCATCGCATTCACTTCAAGAATTAGATTCGGATCGAAAACAGGCGATCGCGAAAATTTTGCAAACCTTAGATGAGTGGACAATAAGAGTTTCATGGCTTCAATTGCAGCTCATGTATGCTCAGTGTTCAGCATCTCAATCAACGAGTGAAGTGAATGGTTGGTTGGATAACGTCGCCAAAGCCACTGTTGATTTCTTTCAAACTTCTAGTGAAGAATCTAATAAAAACATGCAAAATGGGTCACAGCTTTCTATGTTTTGCCCAAGAAATGACTCTAAAGGTTCTGCATTTAAATCATCTCAATTAAATGATAGCCAAAAAGACAGGGTTTGGCTCATCGCTCCGTTGATTTCGAAACTTCCCTCTTCAGTTCAGGGGAAAATTTTGAAAGTTGCGGCTAATGTTTTAGAGTCGGGAAGTTGGATGTCCAGTGGACTTAATCAAACGTCTCAGGGATCTTATTCGTCATCGTCTAAAAATAAAGATCGAGGTTTTCAGCAGCAAAAGAATACGTCGACCAGTAGTGCATCAAACTCTTCATCTCTTTTAAGCCATCAGCCATTTTTATGTTTAGTTCTTATTTGTCTTAAAGGCCAGGACGAGCAAAGAGAAAGTCTTCTTAATTCATTGTATAATCAATTATCGCAAGCAGTTAACGAAAAACTTTGTGACGATATTAAAGCTAAGCATCAGATTCAAGAAGGATTACAACTGAGACTTAGTTTAGTGGGAGGAATGTTTGACTTAATTCAGCGATCGTTTTCTCTTATTAATGATTGGGCCATACTTTTAGTTCAATTAATTAGTTTTACTATAGTTGATCCCCAAATTAATTATGAAATTTTTACAACAGTTCTTGATATGCTGGCAGTTTTAACGCATACAATTCAGGTGTCAGACTCTTCTGAGCCACGAGAAGAGACGAAAAAACAGTATCAAAACCTAATTAAAAAATTAAAAAAAGAATTGAATATTGACAGAATCACTCTCGGCGTTAAAATGGTCAAACAATTATTGCCGATTGCGAAACAACAATGCGAAGTAATCACATGTGAACCTATGGGTAGTCTGATTGACACCAAAGGCAATAAAATTGCAGGTTTTGATTCAATAGATAAGAAGCAAGGCTTACAAGTGGCCGAAAAACAGAAAGTTTCGCCGTGGGATCTGTTGGAAGGTCACAAAAATCCTTCCCCATTAAGTTGGACATGGTTTGGAGCCGTTCGGATGGAACGCAAACCTTTGAGAGGCGAAGAAAATCATTACTTACTCTCGAGGCATAACCACACTCTCGAGAACATTAAAAAGCCGAGTTCTTATTACTACGAGCCGCCAGTATTGCCACCCGAAGACGTTATCGAACAAATACCAACGCCAACGCTTCCACCAATTATGGAACGCATTCCTATAGTGCATCACACGACTCAACTCATGCCAACACCGCCTACTATGGCGCCCATTATGGACGACCCTATGAGACGCGACATTATGATAGACCCGAGTCCGAGAGCGGCCACTCCTAAAAAAGCTAAAGTCCAGCGAAGACGGCGTCAAACGAAAAACGCAAATAATGGCAACAGTGGACAACAAACTCCGCCGATTCGCATGCCTGCCAATTACGACGCATATAACGTTCCGGCACCACATCAACAGCCGGCCCCTCAGACGTGGTACGGTAATCATCCACAACCGGCCGCTAGTAATCCTCCGCCACCGCCGATGCCGTCACAGCAGCCATATTACACTCAACAGCAACCAATCGTGACGCCACGCTTTAACGAGACGAGTAGACCAGTCGGTCGGGCGTCGAAAGACGCGTTGCGAGCAATGCTCGGCCAACGGAATCCTACGCAAGTGAATGCTTCGCAGTTCAATATGCAGAACGCAAACCCACCACCAAATCAGAACATGATCGGCACATCGTTTGCGCCCCAAAATGTTCATCCGGGACGACAGCAAATTCAGATGATTCAGCGACAACTTCGTCCGCCTCCGCCCCAACCCATCAACGCTCCTCTCAATGCGATGTATCAGATGCAGGCCAACAACCAAACAGTTGCGGCCCAATCGGCGCAAATGCATCACATGAACGTTCCGCCACAAGCGGCTTATGGCGCCACGCCTAACATGGCGTTCGGCAATTCGATGCAAATGCAAACTATGGATCAGTCAATGCAAGGACCACCTCCTGGTTATCACAACGCAACTCAACAAAATCAAATGTTGATGAGAGCCCAAATGCAACAGCAGAACCAAATGGTGTCATCTCAACCAACTCAACAGCAATTTATGGCTCAAAGGTTAGAATTTTAATATGATTGCACGTAATTAAGTTAAACTAATTTAACATATTTCTAAGTTAATATAAAATTATAAACATAATTGCCCTTATTTAGGGCAGATAAGCCGAAGTAACAAATATAGTAAAACGTTAAATAAGGATTCTTTAGTTGGGGCGCAGTATTGCTGTAAATGCACGCTTAATTGCTTTAATTAAGTTAAGTTATTAGCGGCGCCCACATATGGTGTATTGCTAAATCCTAACTAAAGAACAAATCGCTAATTAAGAGTTGTAATAAAATTTTAATGAAACAACTGAAACAAATTAATTTTATGTATATTTTTGCCGCGGCTTCACCTCTTTAAAAAGTTATTATTTAAAAATTTAATTTTCTCTTTCTCTTTATTGTTGAATAATGGTTATTTTATAACTTTTTATATAGAATAAATTATATAAAGTAATTTTAGTTTGCTTCATGCATTTAAATGTAGCCTAAAAACACTACAATAGCCGTCGGAAAATCTATTTATTTACATATGTTATATCTTTAATTGAATCAAATTGAATTGATAGGTCTCAATACGGCGGAATGCAAGCCGCGCCTAATGTAACGATGGGTCAGTTGGGTTCGGCGCAAATCGATAATAGAAACAATGCGTACAATCAGCAAAACAACATTCAAGGAATGGCCACTTCTGGCGGACAACATATGACACCTCAATGGCAACAGACGGCACATGTGGTGCCGCGACAACAACAACCAGTGCTCTCGCAATTGCAGAGACAATTGTCGGCCAATAACTCGCAACAACACAATCCCTACCATCAGACACAATATTAGATTTATGATTAATTATTTTAATTAATTATTTTAAATTATTTATCGACAAATTAGTTATTTACTATACTTTGTTTATTCGTTGTGATTATAACTGCCATTATCGGTATAAATTTAATGTAGAATATTATTTTAAACCTTATTTTGTTGAATTTATTTATTTTTTCACTCTAAAATAAAATGACGATATTCTTGTGAACTTATAAAGACTAAGCAATTATTTTGATTTTTTCTTAAAAAATAAAAACATTTTATTACTTAGCGATAAACATGGGCTCAAAACGTAATGGAATTGAAATCAAAATTTAAAATTTTCCGTTAATGGAATGATAATTATAATTATAAGTTTTCATATTTTTTCATCACTAGTTCATAATATGTTAAGCGTGAGCTAATAAGGCTTAAAAAGTCGTCACAGCTTTCAAATGCATTCATAATTTGTTTTTATCATTATTTTTATAAACATTGAATAAAATTTCAAAAAATTTTATAAATAATGACGAGTTTTATTGAATTTACTTAAAATACAAAATTTTAAATTTCAATTTTAAAGTATGAAATAGGTTTTGAATATAACACAATGAAATCAATGTCTTAAGTTTTACTTATTACACACACAATCACACCAATCATTACCAGAAACGCCCCCAAAAGTGACCCTATTTTAGCAAATATTAAACAATTTTAAAACAATATTAAAACAACGCCTGTCTAGACATTACTTGCGCTTAAATACGACTCTTTGATGGCCACAGAAGTGATTATCACAAACACAAAATTGATGGCATTAGTGAACGGAACCGCAATCGAGAGCTCGTTGTATGCCAGAGATATGGTGTAAATGATTGAACCGCTTTGGTTCAGCAGGAATGGTAACGCGTACTGATATAGACAACGCATAAACAATACTGTCAATTGAGTTAACGGTCAATACAATTGAAATATACATTTAAATTGGTTGCCATAAACTTCAACTCCAATAGAAACTGAATGAAGGCGTTTGAATGTCGCGCTCTTTCGATACCCTTCGAGCCCCGCCTCAACAGAGGCGTCGAAATACCCCAAACGGCTGACGTCATCACTAGCCATAGCAGAGAGCCTTTAGTTTGCGAATGATTTCAATTTAGTTTAAAAATCTAAATAACAATCGTTGAACTCACTGAAGTCAACTGTCGTCGTCATATAGCGATACGCGCGTCGATATCGATATGTAATTGTATGCGTAATAAAGAAACACAATTATAACGATTGTAGTTATGGTTAGATGAATGTCGAGCTTGACGTTGATGTCCACCATTTTGGATCATAGGTGGCGGTATGAGCGCAACCAAACGTGTTCATCACTTTTTCATTTTTGTTAATCATAATTAGTCGCAAATTACCAAATATACCCAAATATTTTTTAATACTTTACATATACATTACAAATAATTACCATAAAACAAATTAAATATCGAACAAATAAAAAAGTCTAAGCTCTTCAAAACTAAAATTAGTACACGATATTTTTGTTTAATCAAAATCTTTTGAATCTTTCAAACTAAATGAAAATTAAATATTAAACTTAAATTATTGATTTACTAGATTTATATAAATTAAGATACAATATTAAAGTATAATTATCAACTTTTAGAAGAAAATAATATTTACTGTTTTTTTTTATTCAAATATTTATGGTTCATAATTGCAGTATAAAGACTTTGCAGTAAATTAAAATTTAATTATTTTAATTTAAATGCGATAATTATATAAACTGTTTTACACAATAAAAGAAAAACGCATTGAAATTTGAAGGACGTCAACGAAAAGGATTACATCTTAAAAATTATTAGATTAAACATAAAGTTAATAATAATTAATTGAATGCTTAAACAATTGAAGTTATGCTTCGCTTTCCGAAGCGCTTCCAGTTTCGAGACCAACAATGGGTACGATTAGGTTGTCTTTAGACATGAGATTATATTTCGTAACAAAAGCTGTAAAACGTTTACACAAATAGCTCTGACTCTCGAACTCGTCGAACAGCGATCGGTGATGAAAGTAGGCGTGAGAGAAGATTCGGTACACCCGTCGGCAAACGCTGCCCAGTTTGGCCACCGACGACTCCTTGATGGTGACCCGACTCGGGAAGTACTTGTTGCTGTTGAGCAGACACGCGGCGCCGTCCAGAGTGTGTCGCGTGTAGTCGATGGCCGAACACTCTTTGGGCGTCTTATGCGCGGCGCAGAGGAATATCCACTGTTCGGTGGCCGTCATCTGAGTGCAGGTCTCGGGGTTGCACTCGGCCTGCAGTTTGACGGCCAGTCTGTTCAACTGCATGCAGAACTGTCGCAGGTGTTCGTACTTCCACGCGCCCTCGTCCTGGCCGTCGGGCGCCGACAGGATGTCCGATATGGCCGACGCGTCCTTTCGGATGGTCTGTTGGATGAACTGCTGGACAGCGATCGTTGAGTCCATCTCTTCGAACGGCTCGTCACTCCAATTGCAGAACTCGACCGACGAACAGCCCTTTCGGTTGCGGCGAATCATTACCGAAGTGTCGCACATCTCTATCGCAACGCAGTCACCACTCAATCACTCAATCGCTCACTCAATCCTCTCAGTCTCACACCCAATGTGTCACAAATGGCCGGTAAGTGTTGTGTTGTGTTGTTGTGTGCATAGTGTTCAAATAGTAATGAGCATAACTTGCATTTCACACCAGTTTTTTGCTTTATTCATTTAATTATTATTTATTTGAAAAAAATAATTCCCTTAACTTATTAATATACAATTATTTATATAAAAATAAAATTACATAAAAACAAACTTAAAAGTTATTTGTTTTGTATAATTAAATAAAGAATATGTTATAATGTATGCTCATTATTAATATTGCGATATGCGTTATGCAAAGCATGAAACGTGTTATTGTTTATAAAGAGTGAGTGTTTGTGATTTTGGAGAAATAGTCAAATCAATTCATTTAATATTGTAGTCGTTTTAATTGTGATAACTTTTTAAAATTTTAATTTGTTATGTTATGCACTCACTTAATAGCTCAACAAATATATAGCCGAGAAATGTGTGATTGTGGTCACGAAAATGTCATTTTCATCGTATTTAACCAAATGTGATGTCAGAACTTTAAAACTTCACAAACCATTTCTCTTCGTTGGTAAGTGTTTTCAAATATTTAAATCAAGCATATTGTGCTCAATTTTAATTATTAGTGAAAGTTGTGTATTGACATTTTAAACAATCTTAACCTTAAACTTATAAATCTTAACCATTTTCGCCAAACTTTAATTAATAATTCATTAATAATAAAATATAAACAAATATAAACAAAGTTAATTAAATAATAAAAAAGTATAAATAACTTAATAATAAGTTTATTTTTTATTATCGAAAGGTACTGCAAATACTATTCATGTGTTGAACTGTTATCCAAACGATTTTAATAAAATATTGATTACTGAGAAAGTTTTTGAAAATATTACTGTAAATGGCTTAACAATTGGTAAACAAGAGAATGGCTTAATTGTTGGCGTTTATGGAAATCGATTTTTTACAATTTACGAGTTATTGGCGAACTCTCACAATGAAAAGCCTATAAAGTTATGTCGATTAACGAAAGCACGCAATTTTCACGATTGGATTATCGAAGTAAATATTGTGGAGAATATAGCATTTATAGTTCGCGCTCACAACGAGGTTGTCGTATATGACTGGAAGAGCGATACCGTTGTCCACACCTGTTGTGGAGTCAATCGCTGTATTCTATATTCGAGTAAACTTCTCTTCGCAAGTGTTTCTCCCGATTGTAAATTTGTTTTAGCGTCGGGTACTGTTTTTAAAGAGATTGTGATTTGGACCGCAAATGCGTCTCCGAAAAGCATTAGCGTATGTTTAGAAACGCTTGTCGGTCACGACGGCGTCATTTTCGCCATTAATTTTAACGAAGAACTGAATCTATTAGTTTCGGCATCTGATGACAGAAGTGTCCGAATATGGACCGCACTTAACGCTCGTTTATCTTTTTCGCATTCATTTGAGTATTGGCAGCAAAATAAGTTTAATTTAAGTCATATATTTTACGGCCACGAATCGCGTATTTGGAGCGTCGATATTATAACTAAACCAAAACCAATAATTTTAAGTGTTGGTGAAGACTCAGCGCTTTGTTTTTGGGATATTAATGAAAATAAATTAATTGAAAAAGAAAAATCGTATAAAAATTCAAGCATTTGGTGCTTAGCTGTAGACAAGGAATTATTGCGCGCATATACGGGTGGCAGTGATTCCTGTATTATGAGTTGGGATATCGAAAATATTTTGACTCCGATTACATCACTAATTAACTACAGTTTAGATCCAAAAGCAATATCTATTATTAAAAGTGATATTCAATCAATTTTTGTGTCTTTAAATAGCGGTGATTTTCTTCTTTTGCCAATATCTTGCAATGAAAATACAATTTCCGTTGACTATAGTAAAACTAATTTAATTACAAATTTAAGCATAGATAGGGATATTTTTAAAACTTACTGCGCTCTTGATGTGAACGACGAAAGGAATAAACTTTTATTAGGATCCAAATGTGGTCACATCGCTGTCATCGATTTTAAGTGTAGTCACGAGTGTCATGATATTGTCATTAAAAAGCTGCACAACGGAAAAGTTTTTAGCGTATTATTTATTTGTAGTGATAAATTCATTAGTTGTGGTAACGAAGGAATTGTTAAATTATGGAAACTGAAAAGTTTAGATCAATTGAGTGAATGCCAATTGCCTTCCTCTAGACATCGCTGGTCATCTGCGGCTTTGTTGTATAAAAATTTGTTAGTAATAGGTGATCGTAGTGGCAGTATATTTGCTTTTGTACTCGGAAATTATAATCCGATTGATTCATATCGCAATTTACACGGACGTAATGGCGTTACTTCTATTCAAATGAAGCCAAACACTAATTTAATGTATACTTGTGGCCGTAACGGAAAAATATTTGAATTTCTTTTAGATGATAACAAATGTATTAAATTAAGAACTTTACGGATTTTTACTGATATGGAATGGATTAGTAAAGTAGTCTTTGACAAGACTAGTGATGATTTGATTTATGTTTTGGGTTTTGAAGGAAGAAATTTTGTTATATGGAATGAATTGGAGCAGAGATTTATTTGTGCCATTGATTGTGGTGGTGGTCATCGATCGTGGGATTTGATTTTTTCTGAACAACTTATATATTTTACTTTTATCAAACAAGAAAAGCTTATATGTCTTCAGAAACTATTATCAGTACCTAAAGTTGTATCAAACAGATTCTTATTTATTTCCAAACCGTCTCATTCTAAAAAAATAAACTGTTGCGTTACTTTATATGATAACTTTTCAATTAAACATTTGTATTATTTTGCCACTGCGGGCGAGGATAATAACATACATATTAATTGCTTAAATGTGAAAACAAATGACATCGATATTGAACTAATAATTAGTGGCCATATTTCAAACATATCTGCCATGTCTTCGTGCTGTACTGATGTGAATAATATATGCTATTTAGTATCAGTTGGTGGAAGATCTCAACTTATGTTATGGAAATTTTTTACTCGAGACAATAAATTATTGTGTCAACAAATTGCGAACAATTTTTTATGGAGTAATAACCAACAAAAGCCTCGCAAAGATTCTTTAACTGACGCTCAAAGTCGGTATTTAGACGTTCATATGAGCAAAGTCTTGGAAAATATTTTTATATCTACTGCTTGTTCTGATTGTGTCATACGATTATTTTTGTACGATTCAAATAAGTGTCATTTAGATTTACTTAGAGTAACATCGATTAATAATATCTGTATATTAAGAATAATGAATATATTTAACTATTCAAGTATTATATCGGCATCAAATGACGGAATCTTGAAATTATGGTCATTTGATGTTTCGCATACAGATTTGAATTGTTTGGATTTCGTTGAATTATCATTGCATTGTCGTTTAGAAATAAGAAAACATCAGTCAGGAATAAACTCATTGGATGTTCATTCTATTAATGGTGATTAAATTTTATTAATAGATGTTTTTTATTTATATAAAATTTAATGTCACTTTTATTATCTTATTTTTGTTTATACAGAAAATTACTTTATAATTGCTTGCGGAGGTGATGACAATAAATTATCGTTATCTTTATTTTTTAATAACGATAATAAATTGAAATGCCTATCTGTCGTGGAAGAGGAAAACATCCACTTTTCACAAATAACAGGTTAGACTTATAGGTTTATATTTATAAAAATTTTTAAAAGGTTAACCCGAGTTAAATATCATAGTTTAAAGTTATATATAAAGTAAATATAAAGTTTAACGATGTTAAGGTTATAGGTTAAAAACAATTTGATTTAGAAGTAACCCAGATTTAATTTTAGGAATCTTTTTTTTAGTTAATTAATAGATGAATAAATAGTAAAAATAAGCCACATTTATTATGGATAATTTTAGATACAGTTGACAATGGATTTTATGAAGCAATCCATGAAAACCAAAACAAATTTTGCGAAAAATAGCAAATTATTATGGATTATATAAATTATAGTTTTTACTAATTACTTTTATAAACTTCTAAGCTTGCATTCAAAAAACCATTTCTAGTTCAAATAATTGATTAAAAATTGCGTTTAATGAACTTTTTATTTGAAGTGATGATGTATCTAATTTTAGTTTAATGTTTTGTAGTAATGTTTTGACCTTTAATTTTAATGCTTTTATTTTTTTGTTTACTTATTTACCAAAAGCAGATAATGGCCCATTCAGTATGTCTGCTCGTTTTAAAAATAAAATGTTGATTATTGTTATTGAAGTTTGCGATAAAATGTTGATTAATTTGTTTACAATAAAACTTGTTTTGACTTATTAAGACTTGTTTTGGTTTTTTCATTAAAATAGTATTTTTAATATAGCGTGCAGTTTATATGTGTTAAATTAAGGTGTTTCATATTTAATTCATTATCATTTGATTATTAAAATATTAATAATAAAAACCAGAATAGATTTAACATTTATTAACAGTTTCTACAATTGTATCTTTTAATGTTATAGCATTATTTCAAATACCCTAAGTTCCTATAGATAAGCCCGGCTTATCTAATGAAAAAGTAACTATTATAAATAAAAGAAACATTCGG